>JALPQI010006711.1:0-50704 GCA_025490895.1 Thaumatotibia leucotreta | reverse complement strand
GTGACAAATGTATTCTTATTGCCGTCACCACACGGCATATGTAAGCTATTTCTAACAAACTGATATATGTCACTTTGACGCAGTTTCGGATTGCTTTAGGTCAAATGGTTGACTGTATCGTGTGGTTGGTGGATTAACTTAATGAATATTTAAATAGATATCATGGGTTAGGATAATCTCACATGAATCGGCCTAGTCATACGGTAAACTTGATTAAAGCTTGTGTTGTGGAAAAATAACGAATGTGGGCAAATATCGAACTCCCCAACGGCACACAAACCTTTTTACCAACGTTGGGTCTAACTAAACTTATTGTAGTAAAACTTTTTTATTCAAATAAATAAAAAAACGATGTATATAAATTGTACAGTTTTGAAAATAAGGACTTAAAGCTCCAATTAAAGTTTGTTTTTAAAGTAAAGGGGCCTTGATCCCCGCTCCGGTTCGTTCCTGGAGCAGAGACTATCCATCGCGATTCAGTGCGGAAACGCTGCGAGCGTGATGGACCACTTTGTGACGGGATCGGGCGGTTTGGTTTGAATGGGTGGCTCCTTTGAAAGGTTTTTTTTTAGGTTTAATTTAAATTCGTCGTCTTTTCCTACTGCCAAAGCTTATGGGCAAAGTATACCATATAGTTTGTACAACAAATTTTTGTTATACAATCAAATGGACGAACATCATGATTTATGTTTTGATTAAGCCCTTTATCCTTTGGCAAATTAAAAAAAATCGTGCGATTTAGCTTCCTCGCCATTGTATAACGCACAAAATGTTGTCTTAAAAAATACAAAAAGATGGTCAAAAACCCTATTGTACATAGTTTACATGATTTACATTGCTAATTGAAGGGTTGGTAACTAACTACATTTTTTTTGCAATCTGCGCTTATTTATAATCCAATATATCTTAGAATTATAACTAACGTGAGACTCAAACATATTTAAATATTTATAAAACGGGTTACTCACGTATCACGTAATTACACACACGTACACGTCGTTACAGTACACGTCGGGCTTTGGTCGCGCATACTCCATGATGAGGATCCTCTAAATGGATCGAAATATGTCGAGCAATTATCGACTTAAAGTACGTGAATAACCCGTTTGATAAATATTTGAATATCCAATATATCACCTGTATTAGATTTACCTACACACTGTACATAGATCAAGCAAACGTATCTAGTTAGCGTGTCAAATGAACTCAGTGAAATCCACCGAGTTGTCCGTCTTTAGTCGCAGCTTGCAGCTTTCGGGCGTCAAATTTTGTAAGTTGAAGTGAACAAAATAATGCCTCCTTAAGTAATATTAATTGCAAAAACACAAAAAAATATGAATACTCAAGGGCCTGAGACATATTTAAAATCATAGGGAAGTAACAACTTCAGTACAAAATCTGATACGCTCGGCCGCCATACAAATGAATGAACTTGTTCCTTCTATCCAAATCTAATTCTACTTATGGTACATTATGAGTAGTAAGTTACAATACCTTCAGCAAATCCGAAGCGCACTCACTATTTCACTATTAATAATTGATAATGAATACAAGTATGGCGCCGAAACCTCAGCGCAGGCGCAACTGAGACCGCGCTATCTGTCTGGTCCCGAGGAGCCGGCAGGGGTCGTCAAGTTAGGTCGCTTTGGGTTTTCAGACACGGCAGGGGTCACACCAACTCTAACAGGATCGCGGTCATGATAAACTAGCCTCTTTTTATTGGTAAATAGTGAGATATACTTTATTGAAATAAACTACAATTGGAACTTTAAGTCTTTATTTTCAAAACTGTACAATTTATATACATAAACTAACCTAACATATATCTAAGATTGGCCCTTGTGGCATTGTACCGAGAATGCTGGCGGTATTTCCTCGCTGTATCGCAAATGAGTTGTGCGAACTATAATTATGTATATAATAACATTTTGAAAGTATTACTATACCAAAGCTAAATAAAAACCGCATTTTTATCCCTTAATAGGGCATCAGTTACACCTAAATTTAATTGACTATGACCCATTTCAGGGACAGATTTAACATTCACAATAAGGTTGTAAATATATTTGGCCCTTTTAAAGGTTAATTCATATTGTTAGAAAGGCCAATTAGATTCGTAATATTAAATAAACACGAAAGCACCAACTTATAACGCGCAACTAGTATTTTATAACATTTAATCATTTTTATATTTCAACGCGGATCGTTATAAGTTTGGCGCAGGTTTGTTATCCCTGACTTTTTTGAATTTTTCGCTAAAGTTATTCGTTTTCCAGAATATTCTAACAGTTAGGGCGAAACGGCTCGCTATACAGTGTGTAAATAGTAGTTATGCATTTAAGGTAAGGGCATAGTGACCTCGTCAGTATTTTAAATACAAAACTCTTGTCAGTCATTCATACTAAAATTATGTCAATGAAGCGAAAAATATGGTATTACAATTTAGTTCTTGTAATTTTTTTGATAAAACGTATATTTTTAAAGGTATTTGCAAAACACCGATGAAAAACGTGAAAAAATTGTGAATTTTGAATTGCCAATAACTTGAAAAGTATTGGATTTTTTTTTAACTTTTTGCTTAAAATTAGGCCTTCTATCGATATCCGAGGTTACTTTGCAAAAAAAAATCACCCCCGAGAAGGGGGGGCAAGTGGCAACCACCCCCAGGGCGGTTGCGGAGTTCAAATTACTTTCACTATTAAAGTTAAGGGTATGAAGCAAATTCCAAAATTGTATGCAATTCGGTTCACAGTAAAAAAATCGGAGCAATAATGCTTCAATGACTGCATTATTCGTCGCGAAGGCATAGCGATTGGCCCTTGAAGAAGCTCTCCTTTCACCTTTTTCGACTTATAACGCGAGTAAGGCGCGTAAAATATGTATAACCTCGTCAGTATTCCATTGTGGTGATTATTTTGATTAAAATAAACCCACATGTGATGGTGCCCAGTTAGGTTGATAGTAAGTAGTATTACCACAGATGTCATATATACCATAGATCAAGCAAACGTATCTACTTAGCGTGTCAGATGAACTCAGTGAAATCCACTGAGTTGTCCGTCTTTAATCGCAGCTTGCAGCTTTCGGGCGTCAAATTTTGTGAGTTGAAGTGAACAAAAACATTATAATGCCTCCTTAAGTAATATTAATTGCAACATCACAAAAAATATGAATACTCAAGGGCCTGAGACATATTTAAAATCATAGGCAAGTAACAACTTCAGTACAAAATCTGACACGCTCGGCCGCCATACAAATGAATGAACTTGTTTCTTCCATCCAAATCTAATTCTGTGAGTATTACCTTTCTCAATGGCTAGACATAGTCGTTGACCAAGTAGCCGCCAGCTTTCTGGACTTCGGATTTTGTGTGTAAACGCTCTATTTATTACTATTGAAACCTAAAAAAAATTGAAATATTCAGGTGACCATAATAATCATGCAGCCAGTAAATATTTTCATTTGACATATTGCGCACTAGGGCGTTTACCTTTTACTTATTTGCCTTACATTTTATTATGCTCTCGGTAAGTATGTTAATTTTCTTAAATTCGTACACAACAAGACAAAACCTTAAGAGTAAATATTTAGAATACTAATTTAATATATCTGAATAACACAGGATTGAACAAAGTGTAAAAAACTGATTGTGAAAAACGACTAATTAATATTGAATATAATTTAAATACCAGAAAAAATCCATTGTTTAAATATTTAATTACATAACTTATTTTTGGCTTAAATAAGGCTTCCTACGGATGTCTTTGACTAAGTTTTGAAACATTAAACTCATTATTTTAATACGAATCCGAGTCGGCTAAAGTTTGGCTGGAGATTACCTCCCATTTGTATTAAATGGAAAAGTTGTGTCCGACAATATATTTTAGCCATTTGAGGTGGGGCTTATTAATTAGTCTAATTTTAAATGGTATTACTTATGGATACTAAAAGTGTTCACGACTAATTTTCAAATACGATTAGGTTAATTATGAAAAAACCGGCCAAAAGCATGTCGGGCCATGCTCAGTGTAGGGGTTCCATAGTTATTTATAATCAGATGGGCCGATTCTGTTCGAGGTAGTTTTGTTTTAAATTATCAAATAAGCCACACTGTTCATGATTTTGTAATAGATATTTTAGGTTACATGTTTTTTAAATTTTGGATTGGTTATCTCCGAAGATATTAACGTAAAAGATATTTTTTATTTTGGGCCCTTATTATTTTTTAGCGGTATAGAATCGCCTTGTCTCGATCCTTGACAATTACGTACTTGGTCAGCCTCCGTAGCCTAGTTGGTAGTGACCCTGCCTACGAAGCTGGAGGTTCCGGGTTCGAATCCTGGCGAGGGCATTATTTGTGTATTTATTTATCACAAATATTTTTTCCTTGGTCATGGCTGTCTATGTATTTAAGTATCCATCTATTATATTGTATATCGTCGCCTAGTACTCACATCACAAGCCATAATTGAGCTTACCGTGGGAATAGGTCGATTTGTGTAAGATGTCCCAAGATATTTATTTATTTATTGTAATATTACTTATTTTCTTATAAATAGTAGCGAGTAGTTCGCGAGTGGAATAGGTTGCCAGAGACAGTGATAAGTGCCCCTTCTGTGAACACTTTTTTAAAAACAGACTTGACAATTATTGAAAAAAAACTTGTACCTAACCAAAAATAAACTTTCATTAAAAAAACAAGTGCAGTGATATACACGTATCAGCAAATAGCTGCTAGTGTATCAATTAATATAATATAATATAATACAAACAGTTAAAATTTGTTTTTTTTTTTATTCCAGGGATAAGTTTACCAAGCCTAAGGCCCCTACCAAAAGCCGAGACAAATACAAGAGGGAACATTGTAAATGGCACCAGTGAAAAGCTAAAAGAGTATACTTTTTCCTAGAACGTTAATTTGTCTATTTATCTTTCTTGTAATTAAAAGCGGAGAGACCGCTGTGGATCAGTGTTTATTTTCAGACTTATTCCGATACAGAATGGTTTGTGTAAAGATAGTGCAGTATGCATATAAACCGTTTCATTTAATATAGGGGATTATCTTTGACATTGGGGTTTTTGGTCACAGACTTAAAGGTGGATTTAGATCAAACGAGCATTCGCTCATTTTATCCCCCACTCTATGAAATTAACAAATTTCGACGAATCACGTTTTGTGTAACGCGCGAATTTCGTAGAGTGGGGGATAGAATGAGCGAATGCTCGTTTGGTCTAAATGCACCTTTAGTTGGTTCCTAATTTTACTATCTAAGTAAGTAAGATTATCTACGTAAATATGCAAACATGCACGTAGCCCATATTTGTAGGTGGCCCCTTAAGAAAAGGGCTTATTAACATTGGAAAAAATCATGTTTGCATAGTTTAAGTAGCATAGTTTTGAGTAAAACTAGCGTGAATGAGGTGACCGTAGCCATCGCAATAACAGACAGAAAAAATTATAAATATTAGATGTCATATACGAAAGAAAAACGACCGAGATCACCTAACGTCCGAGGTGATCTTGGTAAGACCGAGTGGCCGAGGGGTACAGGCATCAGCCGCGAAAACTGAGTACGTGGGTTCGATCCCCACCTCGGACGTTAGGTGATCTTGGTCGTTTTTCTTTGGTATATATTATGACATCTACTATTTATAACTTATATAGTATTAAGTAGTGTGACTACTGCGGACAAATAAAAAGTACAAATCAAAATATTTAGTTAATAAATCATTTGATTTGTGTTTTCGCAATACGTTCAATAGACAGATAAAAGTTTATTCACCCGGTTAAAGCTGCGTTTTTATCTGGTATGAATGAACCATCTTCCCAAGCTATATCTGTCGCGATATTAAAATAAAGTATTTGTATCGAAGGAGTTTGCTCCAGATAATTATGTTTACCGAGGAGTTGTGTTTGCTGTGTTTATGTTGCCATCAAAGTAGGGCGAAGATGAGGTTTAATATGCTTTCAATAACTTTGGCCACTGAACGATATTCAATACAACGTAGGTGTTCGATATACACAGGCTTAGGTGAAGACACCTATATCAACATGCGTACGCATTTTGTCTAATAAAATTAGCCGTTTAGTATGAAACGTGTAATCATGCGTACCACCACCCCAACTCTTCCTGCAGGTGTCGTATGAGTCGACTACGGGATTGAATTTTCACTGACCATTCTTTGATAAAAGATTGATGATGGGCAGCAGCGTCATCATAGTGGACACATTACTGCGATCGCCAATCCGCCTGCCCAGCGTGGCAATTATAGGCATTTACCTCCTAATGCGTTTAGCATAGTTAATAGGAGAGGCCTACGTCCAGCATTGGACTATCATAGGCTGATGATGTGATGTGTATTTACGCATTTTGTTTCATAAAATTGGCCGTTTAGTATGAAACGTGTAAGCATGCGTACGCCTGCGGAAAGCTGGATGCGATCCCGTACTAAACTAATATTTTCTATAGACAAAATGCGTACGCATGCTGATAAATGTGTCTTCACCCTTAATACGTAGTTGACAAATTGCTCCTTTTACGTGTCATCATCATTATCATTTCCGTCGAAAGGCGTCCAGTGCTGAACATAGGCCTCCCGCAAAGATTGCCACAATGACCAGTCCTGCGCCATCCGCAACCAACGGACTCCTGCGACTTTCACCAGGTCATCAGTCCACCTTGTGGGAGGCCTACCCACGCTGCGTCTGCCGGTACGTGGCCGCCACTCGAGAACCTTTCCGCACCAACGGCCATCGGTTCTACGTGTAATGTTCCCCGCCCACTGTCACTTCAGTTTAGCGATCCGGAGAGCTATATCGGTTACTTTGGTTCTGCTGCGGATGGTCTCATTACTAATACGATCTCGCAGAGAGACTCCTAGCATAGCCCTCTCCATTGCCCTTTGGGTGACTTTGAGCATTCCTATGAGGCCCATTGTAAGCGACCACGTTTCAGTCATTTCTTAAATATTACCTACTACATAAATATACGAAGTATATTCTTAATTTAGGCATGCGGCCAGTATCTAATATTAAACAATTCCTACGTCAGATCAGACGACGCAACGGAGCCACGCCGTTACGTCGTCGCCCTTTAAGTAGTTTTTAAGTACCTATTATTTGTTATGTAATTTTTTAGTTCACAGTGACTTGGTTTTTACTGTTATGCTGTGAAACTTATTGGAATATAAAATAAATAAATAAATAAAATAAATTTCATATACTTCGGTTCTTAATGCTTGTTTTTCTGTAAAGTTTATAACGGACCAAGCTTGAGCACCCCTGGCCCGATAGCCTGTCTGACCCGCGACGCGACAGCCGACACGTATGCGCCACTGGACCCATTACTGCTCAATAATAGGTCTAGTCTGGCCTAGGACTATATCAGAGGCCTGTAACCGGGTGTCTCAAGTTTACTGGTCATGAAGGGAAAGTATACGAAAAACTTTTGGTGTTGTTTTGGTACAAAGAGAAGTATCTTATTTTTAATAGCAAGTAACATTCATAGATTTTGTATGACAAGTAGATGTATGAATTGAATAAATAATTTTCTTGCAATTGTAATCTTTAAATTTTGTCATTTTATCCTATTCCTTACTTTTCACCCCTCGTGTGTCGCCTTTTTTTTTAAAGGTGCATGCAGACCAAAAGAGCATTCGCTGTTCTATCCCCCACTGTACGAAATCAACGAATCACGAATCGTGTAACGATCGAATTTCATAGAGTAGGGGGATAGAACAGCGAATGCTTGTTTGGTCTGCATGCACCTTTATAGTTTCCTCGTTACTGATCAGTGCTCAGTCATACAAAGAGTTAAGATACTATGTTACGTTAGAAGAATTATTACTTTAGGTGCATGCTCTCGATTGGCATCATAAAAACAGGTGTTTATATTTATGTATATTTTGATAATATATTCGTGATCTACGAACTTTGTAGAATGCATTAATTTTGAGTTAATACTCAGTGTTTTATAGTATTCAGTATTTCAGTCAAGGTACCTACATACCAGTATTTCAGTCGTTGAAGAATGGTATAGGTGTGCGTGTAATGTAGCTGTAATGCCACGGCCACGACATTGGTCTAAGGCGACCGGCTTAGCGGAAAACCATACCTGCGAGAGGGAGTACCCATATCGGCATCCCGCTCCAACTTATGGATTCGCTCGCCACTGGTCGCCTTAGACCAATGTCGTGGCCGGGGCATAAGGCTAGCATATATGATTAACTATAGTGACAGTATCTCGCGGTGAACGACGTCGGCATAAACTATCCGTCCCTCTTTTATTAACGTAATTAGTAAAAGACGGGAAGTCTATCTCTTGGCGCCATACTGTCAATTCAATCATGTGCCTACTGGTCACCTGTAGGCCTTACCAACATCGTAACATACAATCGTATAATATAAGAAGTCCGCTGGATGCGGGTGGCACAGGACCGATCATTGTGGCAGTCTTAGGGGGAGGCCTATCATATGTTCAGCAGTGGACGTTTTTCGGCTGATATGATGATGATACTATAAGTGATAAGTCACGTGACCGTTATAATGTATGGAAATGGTCACGTGACTTTTCGTTCGAATATGTCATTCTCAATTTTCACACGATTGCAGAGTGGCGTCTAGGTGAGGCCTGCTGTACTGCTTGCAGAAAGGCTGGAGTGGCCGAGTGGTATAGGCATCAGCCACTAAAACTGAGGACGTGGGTTCAAATCCCACCAACGGCGTTGTTAAACTTCCTTTTTCTTTGGTATTATTACATATTTCGGCGTAGGGCCCTTTATATCAGGTCCTGGCCGAGCTGTAGGGAGATGGTTTAGCTATCTACGCACTTATGCATGTAGGCATGGACTCATATTGAAAACACAAACAAATAAAGATCTTTTTTTATTACTACTCTGGTTCGCAAGAGTTAAACCACAACATGAGAAGAACCAGGAAGAAACTCAAGCGGGTTGTATGTTTTAATCTTTTCAAATCATTGGTAATTACAATTTTAGATCATTACAATAGGTACACACTTAAAACACGATTAATTAAAACACTTTAAACAGCAACAACAACTAATGGAAAACGACTGGAGAGTTCTAAGTTTGAGTCCATGCTTCACCAATTTTAAAACACAAGAAATAATGTCTCGTCAGGACGCTAGTAAATAACGATCTGAATCTAACGAACTATTGAATCTAGTCAAACTCCTCTTACTCTGGAGTGCACTTAATCAAATCTATTTGCGGTCTCAAGATAGACTGACTTAAGGGAAGGAATGATCATAATCAGAATCTATTCCGAGTCTAGGCAAGAATCAATATTTCGAAGTCTAACGCGGGAATCAGAATGAATTGACTTTCCAATGTCTAAAGCAAGAATGACTTCTTTCTAAGTCTAACGCGCGAATGCAAATGCATCATGAAAACAGCGCTAGTGACCTTTTATACTGTCAGGTCATAAACTATCTGCTTCACAGGCGGGTAGATCTCAACCGGGTTTTATTATCTACCTGCATGGACCAAAGCAAAGACCAATCCAAGCAATACATTGCTTATCGTTTTCTAGATTTCGAACTCTTAACAAATTAATTGTAAACATTGCAAACAAAACTGTTCTAATCGTAAATAACACAATTCTGGCGTTCGATGACTCGACGTGTCGTACAGGTCTGCGCCAACTGAAGTGCGACTCCGACACATATTAAAATTTATCGACAAGATCAATCATTTATCGAAGAGCTGGCGACGTCCTGGCAGAACGCATCAGTATTGTAATACAGCGAGGAAATGCCGCCAGCATCCTCGGTACAATGCCACAAGGGCTAATCTTAGATATAGGTTAGGTTAAGTAGATTACTTAGATTTCATCTATGTACATTAATTGTAATGTGTCCATTAAGATGACGCTGCTGCCCATCATCAATCTTGTAAAATGGTCAGTGACACTTCAATCCCTTAGTTGACTCTTACGACACCCGCAGGAGGAGTTGGGGAGGTGACAAATGCATTCTTACTGCCGTCACCACACGGCATCATCATGTCATCATAGTGGACACATTACTGCGATCGCCTATCCGCTTGCCCAGCGTGGCGATTATGGGCATTTACCTCCTAATGCGTCTATACGCATAGTTAATAGGAGAGGCTTACGTCCAGCAGTGGACTAACATAGGCTGATGATGTGTGATGTGTGATGATTACATATTTAATTTTTTTAATATATTTATTTTCAAAACTACAATTTATGTACATAGATTAAATCAAACTAATCTACTTAACCTAACCTATATTTAAATTCAAAGACAAAATCAATAATTTATCTAGAAAGTCCAACACAGGAAGCTGATAATTTCATCATTGATCGGCTCGTAATAAAACTTTACGACTGCTTTACATGTCTGAAGATAAGTGAAGTAAACAAGCAGATATCGTGTTTTGTCCATATTATCTTCTTACGTAACAACAGACGGATACTAGGTATCTCTGGGGTAGATATAGGGTCATTTGGCATTGATTAAAGTGCGAGATTATAGGCTGCATTTTCATAATTATCATGCGTTTATATAAACTATTACTGTATACATTGTCTATACTTTATTTTGTTTATCTGTAAAGGAGCATTTAAACCAAACGAGCATTCGCTCATTCTATCCCCCACTCTACGAAAACAACGAATTTCGACGAATCACGTTTTGTGTAACGATTGAATTGTTTGGTCGAATTGCTTTTTTGGTCTAAATGCACCTTAAGATCATAAAATAAATAGTATTTATTTTATAGGGTGACAATATCAAAATTTCTCCAAATTCCAAATTTTCTTAGTCAACTCCATTGTATGAGTAAGCGTCAGGTGCTTTTGCTGGCAGTCCCAATAGATAGCACTTCAGTACAAGCTTCAATGTCACATATTGGGATATTGGAAATATTAACACTCAGTCCTAATAAACGTCAGCCTGTCTTAAAATTATGCAAATAATTTAGATATAAGCTAATTATTTCAAAGTTGGTATATGAAGCACTAAAGGTACATCGTTTAAATGCCCTAATAGTTGATTTAATCATATCGATGGCAACTCAAGCTATAATGACTATGACTAGTATTGGTACAGCGTCCGGTACTAGTACTTCCACCTTAACATATTTAGAATTAGAATTTTCTTTCCCATAGACATTTTTAAAATGAAAATCGGGTAATTTTCTCGAGAGCAGAACAAAATATAACAAGAAAGAGACGGAGAACAAATTCAATAACATCCACCTTCTTCAGACGAAACTCGTAGAATTCAAATACCTCATAAATATTATAATTTTCGACGTATCCCGGGTATCGATAGCCTTCCAATAGATTTGGTTACATTTCTTAAAATACTTTTACCGGGTGGTCTACGGCAAACTTCGTATATCGTATGTCGTCTCTCTTTCACTCCAACGAAGGCGTTATCTGTGAGATAGAGACAGATCTTGGAAATTGTCGATTTTTGATTTTCACGGTAGGCACTATATTCAGTCAAATGCAAAATATGTCTCTAAAGAATCCTCTTATAAATATGTTACGACGTTCTTATTACATCATCACTATCATCAGCCTATGATAGTCCTCTGCTGGACATAGGCCTTTCCTATTAACTATGCGTAGAGACGCATTAGAAGGTAAATGCCCATAATCGTCACGCTGGGCAAGTGGATTGGCGATCGCAGTAATGTGTCCACTATGACGACGCTGCCCATCATCAATCTTTTATCAAATAATGGTCAGTGACACTTCAATCCCTTAGTCGACTCTTACGACACCCGCAGGAGGAGTTGGAGTGGTGACAAATGTATTCTTACTGCCGTCACCACACGGCGGACGTACTTATTACAAGGAATTAAAGGGCACTGGGATAAATTTGGAGCATATTTATATACACCTCATTTTGCCTTTGACTGTTCGTGACAGGAAGCGGTCTCTATAGGTACTTATCAGGTATTAGATTAGGCCAAAGATTATTTCGTATGTCTTTCTGCTTGGCAGTTACTTATTTTACAGGTCGCATTTAAATCAATACTCTAAAATAATTATGGCAGAAGCATGGAAAGTCTGGGCCTGATCAAAATGCTTAAAGTCACTGAACGGGCAATAGAGAGAGCAATGCTAATATTATAAATAAATAATAATAAATATCTTGGGACATCTTATACAAATCGACCTGGTCCCACAGTAAGCTCAAAGCTCATAATAGGTAGATACATATACATACTTAAATACATAGACAGCTATGACCAAAGAACAAATATTTGTGATAAATAAATACACAAATAATGCCCTCGCCGGGATTCGAATCGGAACCTCCAGCTTCGTAGACAGGGTCACTACCAACTAGGCTACGGAAGCTGACAAAATATGATACAGCCTAAAATGTTTCTACTAACGAATGGTTATTTTTTGTTTAACAGTCCTATTCTTTATCATAGTTTTTCAATACAATACCTTTTTATCTACCGAATCCGTAAAATACCTATCGAATAACAATTCAATAAATAGCTTCACTGATTGCAAGGTCAAGGAGTTATCGAAAATACGATCCAAAATAATACACTCGTTAACCTGTCTGCCTACTTAAGTATATCGCCTATATTATCGCCTCTATAGGCGATATAGTTAAGTAGGCCCTATCATGAGCTGCCTATGATAGTCCACTACTGCTGGACGTAGGCCTCTCCTATTAACTATGCGTATAAACACATTAGGAGGTAAATGCCCATAATCACCACGCTGGGCAAGCGTTTTGGCGATCGCAGTAATATGTCCGCAATTATGACTGCTGCTCATCATCAATCTTTTATCAAACAGTGGTCAGTGACACTTCAATCCCTAAGTCGACTCTTACGACACCCGCAGGAGGAGTTGGGGTGGTGACAAATGTATTCATACAATGTCGTAACAGATGTGCTTACCATAGAAAAAATCAACTGCGAAAGACTCTGGTTGTCACGGGATTCGAACCCGCTTCCTCTGGATTGCCGGTCCAACGTGCTTCCAATTACACCAGACGACCTTCCGTCGATCACAGCGAATTTAGTCAATGGTATTGTGGAGCTAATCATTCGCTAGCAACATGCTGAGATGAGGCCATTTCGTAGCATACACGCTTTTATTTGTAAATTATTTTTCGTTGATATATATTGTGGTTTTTTGTGTATGTTGCGAATAAAGTTATTTCTATTTCTAATCACTAGCGACATCTGTACTTAGTGTTTCGAAGGTACTACAACCTTAAGCGACGATCGCCAATCCGCTTGCCCAGCGTGGCGATTATGGGCATTTACCTCCTAATGCGTCTATACGCATAGTTAATTGGAGAGGCCTACGTCCAGCAGTGGACTATTATAGGCTGATGATGATGATGATGATGACAACCTTAAGCCACTCAAAGACGTGTGTAACTACAATCGTCCGCAAACTCGACAACTCTCCGTTGCGTTGAATTTGCTATAGAGGGCGCTGTAATTAATTCATGATTAGGAAACATCAATTTGTTTTATAATTAAACAAATTGATGTTGGTGTTACTTTTTTACAATGCGGATAATCTTACTTCATTACATTTTTAACGCACGTTTATTTTCTATTCATCCCGCTCGCACTCGATCATTGGCGCGAGCGAGTCGGATAGAAAGTAAACGCGCGTTAATAACGCCGTTGCAGCACGTTAAGGTGCGGTTAAACTAAAAGAGCATTCGCTGTTCTAACCTCCCACTCTACGAAATTCGATCGGTACACAAAACCTGATTGGTTGATTTCTTAGAACGGGCGCTAGAACAGCGAATGCTCTTTTGGTTTAAACGCACCTTTAGGTTTTACTCGATACGTAATGCATTCTATCGTACTCGCACTGAGGGTGGGTTAACACCAAACGAGCGAATGTACATTCTATCCCCCACTCTACGAAATTTTTTCGTTATTCAAAACGTAATTCATCGAAATTGGTTGATTTCGTAGAAAGGGGGATAGAATGAGCATTCGCTCGTTTGGTGTAAACCCGCCTGGACATATTGGAGCGAGCACGATGATCTGATTTACGTATCGAGTAAGGGCCTATCACATTTGCGATTTACAAGCGATTTGAAAGCGAAGCGTACGCGCGGCGTGATCGTCGCGTGCCCGTAACCGATTTGCCGCGATTCAAATCGCTTGTAAATCGCAAGTGTGATAAGGCCCTAAAAGCTAACGTATACTTTACTTTCTCCAACTCATCGTACGGCTAATGAGTGCACGCCGTCCAAATCCCTTGACGCTCGCCGCGCCCCTGCCCGCCCCGCTAGACGCTTGCCACTCAAGCCTTACCCTAAAACGACTCTGTAACGAGACTGGACGACTGAATGGTTCTAGACACCATCGGTCCTAGCCAAGATGACATTCTACATATACCTAGGCTTATGATGGTACCACGTCTCATCGTTTTTCGGCGTTGCTGTCACATTCTAACAAGTAAGCAAGTGCGAAGTGAAACGTAGCACGACATTTGGATAATACCAGACCATCATAAGCATGCAATCGTATACGCTAAGCGCTAAGTAATAAATGTCTGAGAATGGCAGACTCGAACGAAAAGTCACGTGATCATTTCCTTAAATTATTATGGTCACGTGACTTGTCGCTTATCGCTTGCATGATGGCATCTGACTAGGATGCTTAGCCAATTTGCCAATCGCTAGCGCTTAGTCGTCAATCGCAGCTAACTGTCTTTGTCGCTCTAATATGAAAGAGTGACAGAGAGGGAAAACTACGATACGCTACTAAGCGCTAGCGCTTGGCAACTTGGCTAAGCATCTAGGTCTGCAGATGCGAAAACTGAGGATCGGGGTTCGATTCCACCTCAGACCTTAGTGAATTTGATATTCTTCTTTGGTATATGACATCTTAATAAATATTTATTTAATAGTAAAGTTTCTATAAGTACTTAGGAAAAATGTATTAGGAAAGTTTTGGACAGAGATTGGACGAGTTTGTTGGAGTTGGTATTTTTTATGAAAGTTTTGTAAGTACGTCTATTCGTCTGAGCAGCATTATTTAAGAAAATAAGGATTGCTGGGTTCAGTTTTATTACCCACTGTTGTGGTTACTATAGTTTCGTTTTCAATTATTAGAATAGTAACAAAACTTTTGAAGATGTTTCGTTGCAATATTTTTGTAATATGAGAACCATATTTCTGTAAATATTAATATTGTACCTAATCAATTATAATATACGCGTAGATGGATTTGTAAGTTTGTGATCATCAGGGTGGCGGGTGTACAACAAATAGAGCTGTGATATATGTCAGGAAATAGTGTTAACTATGATGTGCCAAATGTATACCGATATTTAAACTCCAGATATATTTAAGAAAATAACGATGCCCGCCATTCTGACGTCAGATTGGCGGGCACATTTTCAGTTCTAGCTGATGGCTGCCTACTCAAAGGTGATAGTACTGTCTAAGGTAATTGGTTGCAATGTGCTTCCTTGCTATTAAAAGTCATAAAATATTTGATAACATTCTTTTATTTGGCGCACGCATAATATTATACTCGTATTACTATTTTTGTTTTAGACAGTAGTCTCCGGTTACTTAATATCTCTTCTAGTAAAGGTGTATTCAGACCAAACGAGCATTCGCTGTTCTATCCCCCACTCTACGAAATTAACGAACCATGTTTTGTGTAACGATCGAATTTCGATCGATACACAAAACATGGTTCGTTGTAGGGGGTTAGAATAGCGAATGCTCGTTTGGTCTGAATGCACCTTAATGCTACTTCCCTATTACCGAATCGATATTTTCGTGAGACATAATAACTGTGAATATAATTAAACGATTAGACTCACAATTCACATCTATTTAGTCACTACGCGCGACACGTTTTGGAAATTTTAGGTCTCCATTATCCTAGTCTCTTCAAACATGTCCGAAACACGTGAGTTTAACCGTTTAATTATATACTACTTATTGGCTAATACTATAGGATCAAAATACTAAACTACATTCAATAATATGTCCACGAATCAAGGGAAACGCCTGAGTGACGCACTGGGATCTGGTGAATTATTTATAAGTTCGAAATATATCTAATAACTTTTGTATTGAATGTTACGTTTGTATATCCTACTGTGCATAGATTCAGATATTGCAGAGCTGCTGATATTGAACATTTTCCGCCATATTGGATGCAATATGTACGAAATTGCAAGTACGATTTAAAACAACCAGCGTATTTCGCGCAATGTGTTACAAATTCTAGACGGAAACTGTAAATGTAGGAATGGGTTTGCGTTTGATATGTTTACCTAAAACTGTAAGAGTACTAGTGTTGTTTGACGATTTGATGATCATTTCGTACATATCATTGATTCATCCAACGCAGGCTGGTTAAGGTAAGTATGTAAGTTTGGTTTTGAAAACTCGATTATTATTCTTAGGTTTTACTCATCACGTGTATTTTAACGCATTGTATTTTTTATCAACTTCAGTATTAATTTAATTGATTGATACCTATTCGCTAGTTATTTATAAAAAACTAAATTTAATACAGTTTTCATGGATACCTCAGTAGGTGTCTAAAGACAATGCAGTCATTGTAGGATTTGTAGGCATTTTAAGAAAGTCAAGTTTTAGTTTTAAGTCTATTTGACTTTTAGACACTTTGGGAATACGGCAATTTGAGAAGTAGGTTTAAGTCCAAGTTTGAGACATTATGAGACTAATTTGTTTTAGGACTGCGACGTTTTAGGAACATGGTATTATGATATCTAGTGGTAGCGAACCGGAATCGTACTTGCATAGCCAAGATGCCAAACGCTAGCGCTCAGTCGCGAACGGAACTAGCTCTGTCACACTAACTTACTACGTAGTTTTCTTCTGTCACTAAGTAGGAATGACAGAAGAAAACTGTAGTACTGTAGCCGTACCATGACTTTGCAAGTATCGTTATCTTTAGGTTTTACTCGATACGTAAAGCAGGCCATCGGGCTCGTTCCAATATGTCACTGCGAGCGCGATATAATATAATTCATTACGTATCGAGTAAAACCTAACGTATCCTTTACTTTCCAAATCATGGTACGGCTACTGACCGTAAGGCTGCGTTTCCACCAGAGATGTGCGAGGATGTGTTTCCATACAAATGACACCTCGCTCGAGTCATTAATAGGTGTCATTTGTATGCAAACACATCCACATCTCTGGTGGAAATGCTGCCTTAGATTGGTATCTTGTTACGCACTGTATTATCTCTCAAATGTTATCAGCACTCGGTGCACCGAATCTACTCGAGATCGAGAGCCTTTGATCTTATTTTAAATTTGATGACGCCAGAAGGTGTTTAAAGAGGGTAAGATTAAAAGGATATTTCGGAAGCCTGAATTGTTTTAAATTCGGTGTTGCTTCTTAAATATTTCTTCAAGCTAAGGGCTTTTAGGGTTATGTAGTAAACTATACTCGGTCGCCGCTATGAAATCAATCCTGACATCTGTTCCTGCATTATGTGTCAAAAAGTGACATTGTTGATAAATAATGTATAAAACTGACAGCTGTCAGGATTGACTTCATAGCGACGGCCGAGAAGAACAATTCCATGTTCATCTGTCCGTCCGTCTGTCCGCAGCATAGCTACTGTGAGATAAGGCGTGATTAATATGTATACCTGTGCCAAATGCAAATTTCTCATACTAACGGACAATGGACTACGCTGCGGACAGACACACGGACAGACGACAATACGAAACTGTAAAGGTTCCTAGTTTACTACGGAGCCCTAAAACGATAAAAAGTAGTAATCAAACAAGTAAGAGGAAAAATCGTTTTGGGATTAGATCACTTGGATATTTAAGCCTTTGAGGATAAGTTGAATCATATAACGTCTTTACATAACTATAGCTTATTACTCCTAGAAAGAACTGCAATAGATAAAAGAAGTCAAGGCCCTTGCCTAGACTAAACTATTTGTTTTTTAAAACAAAATGTTATATGTGTTAGAAGATTAGTATGTCGACAATACTGTTTGATAATGAAGCAGCTTTGTAGGGCAAGCATGTTATAAAGCTGAGGCCATAGTATGACCAAAAATAGTACATTAGGTGCTGCAGATGAGGCCGGTAAATAAGGGCTTGTAGGCCGAAGATAGACTTGTACAGTGCTTTTCTCAAACATGCAATAAAAGTAAAATAAAACAATCAATTTGCTTACTAAATACACGAAACACGTATCTGATCAAATCTCGTCTATTTTTTGTAGCCAAAAGCTACGTTGCTGGGGCTCAATCACAACAAAGTGATTACTTTACAGGTTTTGGCCTGTAATGTTTGTATGAAATTCCATTACAATCCTCTTCCATTCCTCAAGCCCTAAATAGGATACTTCCGAGCCTACTTTAAGACAACATTTCATTGCATGTATGAGAAAAAATTCTTACACAAATCGACCTAGTCCCATAGTAAGATTAATTAAGACTTGTGATATGGGTACTAAGAGATTAATTACACAGGCGGCCAAAAATAAGTACATTTCCGTTGCCTGTAAGCTTTTAGGACTCATAATAGGCCTTTATTTATTTATTTATACGAGTACCAACCAATCACAAAGCGAGTTTTTTTTGTGTGTCCGCAGCAAGTTTGAATACATTTTTGACAAATGGGTCGTTGTCTTGTTTCATACCACTCTGTCACGCTTTTAGTTGCTGTTTAGACTCCGTATATAAAAAAAATCCAGTGCACTTGTAATTTTTTTCACGTTAGATTTTAATCCATACATCAGAAATTGAAAACAAAACATCATCTCATACAAAAACCGCCAATGCGATACGTTTTTAGGGACACATAATAAGACAACGAAAAGAATTTTGACCCAAATGACTCTCTTCTGCATACGTCTCCATTGTCAAGCACTGAGACCGCTAATGGAGAACTAGGCTCTCCGAAACATGTTGCGCGTAGTGACTAAATATAAGTGAATATACCGTTTAATTATATTTATAGTAAATGTATACGATTATAATTTTATATACAAGGTGCCCATGAGGAATGGAAAAATTCTAACAGCATATTCCTGAGACAAAAAGAAGCAAATGTTAAATGAGTTTTGGTCAAATGGGAAAAAAAAAATTTAGTTTTTTTTAATTTTTTGAATGCCTTAATACACATAAAAAAAGGATTTCATTAATGAAGCTACTGCACCTTAGAGGTTTTTTTTTACATCTGCTAGGTAATTAAAGGTTTTTTGTTTTTTTGATGTGAGTCAATTAAGTGTGACAAGACTAAGACAACATGGCGACAAATTCGTTTCCTAAAATGCGTTTATCATAGCGTAACGGTCTAAAATAGTTTTAAGAAAAAAATTAAATTTCTCCTAAAATTACTGAATCCAGAAAACTTCATATAACATTTATAATTTCAAATTTGGTCAGCAATCCGCTGTTGAATTTGGGCCTTTCCTCATGGGCACCCGGTATACGTAATCTTAATTGAAACATTATAATCGACGAGTACTAAAAACATATTAGCTGTCTGTCTATGCATGCTAGGATCTAACGTCTAATCACGTATCGCCTTGGCGCCCGGCGGCGATAGCCTTCGGGTCAATCATCACGCCACTGCGCTGCGCTTTCTCAATCACTCGTCTGCACTTCGACGCCATTCATCAAAAAGGTGGATATTGTACATTCAAAGACAAAATAAGGTGTACACAAAATGTTCCAAAATGGGTGAATACCTGAGCGTTTCAACAGCCTTGTGGCATCATTTTTGCCGAAGTTTCTATTCGTTACAATGTGCTACTTTGTCATTTGAAGGAGGCACGGTACCTTATGCAAATGACGAAGCATAACATTAAGACGTTTAGAAGCTTCGGCAAAAATTATAAATAAATAAATAAATATCTTGGGACATCTTACACAAATCTACCTAGTCCCACGGTAAGCTCAATTAAGGCTTGTGATGTGGGTACCAGGCGACGATACATATAATAGATAGATACATATAGATACTTAAATACATATACAGCCATGACCAAGGAACAAATAATTGTGATAAATAAATACACAAATAATGCCCTCGCCGGGATTCGAACCCGGAACCTCCAGCTTCGTAAGCAGGGTCACTACCAACTATGCTACGGAGGCTGACATAATGATTATGCCACCAAAATTAGGCGATTGAAACGTTCAGATATTCACCCAAATAATGTCCCAGTGCACTCTTATTCTGTGTAATAAGAACGTCGTAACATATTTATGAGCGGATTCTTTCGATACTTATTTTTGCAATTGACTTTAATTTGGTCTATTGGTTAGTGGTGAGTGTATGTGGGTGAATCAACTTTTTTCTGTCTGTTATTGCCATGGTTACGGTCGCCTGAGTCACACTGGTTTATGCAAAATTATGCTTCTTATTCACATGTGTGATAATGATAAAGTAATTTAACCTTTTTTTAATTCCTATGGCCCACTACTGTCTAGTATAAGTGGATCTGTATGACCGTAGTAAACATGCGCAATCGGAGCTCGCATGTTAAATTGGTCAATTCTCATTGGTGACTTTGTAAGCCATTGGCTATACCTAAGTACCAGGAGTAACTCTCCTCTACAATACGTTTTGACATTGAGTTTTAAATAGTTTTTTTTAAGTTAATTTACATTTGGATGAGATTTGTAATCAGTTTTCCTCGCGATAGTGAGGGGAAAAAAGGTGTATTACCTACACTTGGTGGCAAAGTTTGTTCAACACTCGTGTCTTGAGACCTTCGCAATGCTCAAGATTCCAGTTCTTCAATTTTGGAATCTTTCGCTAGCTCAGGTCTCAATATTGGCACGACAGTTAAACAACAACTTTGCCCCCTTGTATAATAAATAACTATTTTACTGGCCAATACTAGATATTAAATTATCAGTATTAATATACGTTTTGGAATTGATCTAAATATATGAGCTACCTACATGACTTTGTGAATGGCTATAAATCACAATTTAATAGATCAATAAGTCTATCTTACAATATAGTTGTTTTGTGTCGGCGGCTTCAGAGATAACGATAACTGAAGCTAGGTCGACTACTGTCTGTGACTTGTCTAATTTTGGAACATATCTAGTACCCTAGTTTGTTACTAAGTAACCGCTAAGATAATGTTGTGGTGTGTGGCGATAATTTTATCAAGACCATCATGGAGGGAAAAGTAGAACGCAGAAGGAAGAGGCGCCGTGTGGTGACGGCAGTAAGAATACATTTGTCACCAACTCCTCCTGCGGGTGTCGTAAGAGTCGAATAAGGAATTGAAGTGTCACTGACCATTCTACAAGATTGATAATGGGCAGCAGCGTCATCATAATGGACACATTACTGCGATCGCCAATCCGCTTGCCCAGCATGGCGATTATGGGTATTTACCTCCTACTCCTAATGCGTCTATACGCATAGTTAATGGGAGAGGCCTACGTCCAGCAGTGGACTATCACAGGCTGATGATGTGAGAAGGAAGAATGGCAGGCCAAGAGTAGCATACATGAACCAACTGAAAGAGAACGTTAAAGTTGTATCGTATCAGGATCTCAAAGAAAAAACTTTAGGAGCATTCCGCCGAAATATAGAAAGAAAGAAAGAAAGAAAGAAAAAGTAATTTATTCACTAAAGCACACATACGCAGGACTTAACAATCAGAAAACTAAGTTAACACAAAACTTAAAAATAATGTAGGGTACAACAATCTGGCCAGGGTTTTACTTACATAAGGTAACACTATTTTATCACATGGATAAAATAGTGTTTATTGTGTTTATTTTATACACATGATAAATAATGATCAACCTAACTGTGTCCAGCAATGTGTGCGATAAGGAAAAGGCTTTGACTCAGCATAATGTTGCAATTCGCAAAAAATTGCAACGCTGTTATTCTGCCAAGGCCCAGTGGAGTGACAAGCAGTATAAATAAATAAATAATACGCATACTTTTAAGAAAGTAAGGAATACAATTTTTGGTGTATCTTAATATTGTAACTAATCTCAGAGTCGCTCAACGAGCTATTGAGAGGACTATGCTCGGAGTTTCTCTGCGTCATCGAATCAGAAGTGAGGAGATCCGTAGGCGAACTAAAGTTACTGACATAGCCCTCCGGATTAGTAAGCTGAAGTGGCAACGGACAGGCCACATTGCACTTGCATTGGTCGAAAAGTGCTCGAGTGGAGACCACGGCTAGGCAAACGCAGCGTAGGACGTCCACCCACAAGATGGACAGACGACGTTATGAAGGTCGCCGGGACACGCTGGATGCAGGTCGCATCTAACCGGTACATGTGGAGGTCCAGAGGGGAGGCCTATGTTCAACAGTGAACCTCTTATGGCTGAGATCATGATGATGATGATGATGAATTTTATAACTTCGTGTTTGTATTAATAGGGAAATCTCGCACTTTCCATATATTTCTAAGGTTGCTGTCATTCCCGTCACGATTCCAACAAAGTATTCTTTTTCGTGCAATGCACCTTTAGACAGGGAATCATGGAAACTGCTCCACCGATAAGAGCGCAGCTCTTAAATTTATGATGATGATGATTTAATTTATGGTGATGGGGCAATTGTAAAAAATACTCACTTTTGAGTATTTCATATACAATTCCATAGTGGTGATCGTTTTGACAGTTCGAAAAAAGATGCTGATTTGACTTGCCAGTCATCATGCCTATTACAATTATCAAGAACCTCATGTTAAGACTTTAACATGCCTAAACTGAATCACATGTCATGGTAACCCCCCTGTGGCCTATTTCACCATAATTACAAGTGTGACAATTGTAAAATATCACTGTTACTGACGTCACAGGCCTCCATAGGCTACGGATACCGCTTACTATCGGACGATCCATGTGCTTGTTTACCACCAACATAAAATTATTACTAACAACGTTATTATATCGTTAATAAACTACTTTTTATTTTCCGAAACCCGTGACAATTGTCGCAAGGTTTAGTACAATTTTAATTAAATCTTGACATGAGGTTCGGTATATGTCGGAATTTCGCTACGATTTTCGTGTTTTTTGTGACAATAGTAATTTTGCTCCAGAAAAAAGTAGTTAGTTACTGCTGATTTTTTAAAGTTGAACAACATTTTATGTTAGTGGCAAACAAACGCACGACCCTTCCGATGGCAAACTGTATCTGTAGCCTATACACGCCCCCGATTGGAGAAATAGTAAATTTACATTTTGCAGCACTTGTCAACGTGGTGAAATTGGGGCGGTCTCAACATATTTTTGTAGGCTACCGTACCTAGATATTACTTAAATTGTGATATTGCATTTTGACCGTTTAATCTAGCTTACAATGTTAGTGCATCGTAAAGGTTACCTTACCGAGCTAGGTCGTTGCCTTATCCATTCCTGACTTTAATTATTTCTTTGAGCGAAGTTTCAATTAAAGTTTTTAATTAAGCGATAATGTTATCTAGTCTTCGATGCAGCTCGGTAAACAATAATTAATTTAATCTTGGTTTTTGGTATTTAACTTGACTTAACTTATTACATCATTTACTTTAAAGGTTATGGTCGTATTCGTAATTTACAGCACATAATATACTCGCGGTCAAAGAACGGCTAATTTTTCATACAAAATACTGCAAACTAGCTGATTTCAAACGGAGTCTTAATATTAAAAAAACTACCTAACCAATTTTACAAAAACTTACACCTAACGAGATCAAATTAATAATAATTCAGGGTCATATCATAACTATTTCAAATAAAATAGGTTTAACACAAACAACTTACCTATTATTTTATTTTTTTAATTAGTTATACAGCATGACAGTATTAAATACTAAATCACTGAAAAACTAAGAACTAAAAAAAAAATTAATACATGATAAACTCCATTAAACATTAACCTCGTACCTATCCTGTAAATATTTTTATAATTATTTGTCAATGTACAACCTATAATTCAAACACAATATTTTATTGTTTATTAATAAAGATATAGGACTACTAGGTACTATGAGTAATAGTTATTTGTTTTAATTATTAATTATAATAATTCCAAGTCCTCAACTTCCAAAAAATAAACAAATCAACAAATAATTGTTTTATTATTTGTTGTCACCTCAAATATTTATCTTGGCGTGGCAATGCTTAAAAATTCAGGATAATTCCAAAATGAAACTCATGTAGTTAAATATTGGCGATTTTTCTATGATTTTCGGAATTATCCTACTTTCGCATCTCGCAATTACCCGAAAACTTGAAAAGTAAGAGTGAAAGAAAACAAAACACGACCGAACTAGTTTAGATTTTAAAAGAAAAAAATATTCGGATGCGTTCTGAAATTTGCATAGTGTCAACACTTTTATTTTCATATTGTTTTTATTTGTCGTATTTTTAGAACTTTTAATCAAAAGCCTTTTACAACAAAATGTGGTATTTAATTTGGATTTTAGCATATTGAATATAATATTATGAAGGGTTCATGTGTATGAATCTGTTTGAAACTATTAAGTTTTCGAACGTACTGTCTAGTTCAAACGTCAAAAGCTTATTGCACTCTCAGGCCGTATAAGTTATTGCTTTAGTCTACCCAGAAGATTAAAAAAAAATTACTTTAACCTCTAGAGATTAAAACACAGTTTTGCGCCCTGAAATTGAAGGACAAACAGCGTGTTTACGAGCAGTGTGGTGAAAAATCCTTTTTATTATCACATTATATTAGAATTTTCCTGAATTAGTCATACAATAAAAAAAAGGTAGTTAGATTGTTTTTTTTTTAAACAAAACTTTTAGAGTGTTTAATAAACACTACCAACAATATAAATGAACAGTGGGTTTTATATCTACATAGGTACTGAAATAAAATACACAAAATAATGCCCTCGCCGGGATTCGCACCCGAAACCTCCAGCTTCGTAGGGAGGGTCACTACCAACTAGCTATCATCATCATCATCATCATATCAGCCGCAAGACGTCCACTGCTGAACATAGGCCTCCCCTAAAGATTGCCACAATAACCGATCCTGCGCCACCCGCATCCAGCGGACTTCTGCGACCTTCACCAGGTTATCAGTCCACCTTGTGGGGGGCCTACCCACGCTACGCCTTCCGGTACGTGGCCGCCACTCAAGAACCTTCCCGCTCCAACGGCCATCGGTTCTACGCGCAATGTGCCCCGCCCACTGCCCCTTCAGTTTAGCGATTCGGAGAGCTATGGAGGCTGACAAATATTTATAAAACCAAATGGAAAAACGATGGCAAGTCAGATTAGTGAGAATTCCTTTCGTTGAAAGATTCCCGTTTCTATAGGATTACGATAATGAAAGAAAAATTGGGGAAGTTTTTAAAATATAAAGAAATGGAAATGAAATGTTCGAATGATTTATGGAAAAACTAAGTGACGGCCGAATTACAGAGTTTATACCGAAATGTTGCCACATTGGAGGCTTATTGCTCCATATTATGCTAAATTTATATTTTCAATACAGGTGGTAGGTACTTTCTTACGCACTAGTGCGAGAAGTTATTTTCCTGTCAGGTCGAAAGTTCGGAAGGCCAACTATACAGGGTGACTTTAAATTAGTGATACAAAATAATAAAACATTAAGTAATCTATTAATGGTTTTGAACAACTTTTACTATGGGACCAAATATGAAAACTCAAGAAAAAAATCGACGCTTCCATATATTTTGGTCAAGTCTTATCTAAGCACATTTCTATGGAAGTGTTGATATTTTTCTTGAGTTTTCATATTTGGTCCCATAGTAAAAGTTGTTCAAAACCATTAACAGGTTCATGTTTTATTATTGTATATCCCAATTTGAAGTCACCCTGTGTTAAAACGTCGTACAGTACACATGCGAAAAGAAAATTCGTCGCCGAGTCTCTTTTTTTACACGGGAGTGCGTATCTTTTGTTCGTGTTTATAGTCCACAGTTCATAGCTTAGTAGCTCGCGGTGAGACCAGTGCCTAACACTGTTAAAGATAAGGCGAGGAAACTCCGTGATCTCGCTAATACTCCCATTCAAGCTACGATTCTAAGCTTTAGGGATAAAGCCGGCTATTGCTAGTGCGATTTACTGTATACCACAATAGCAAGACCCTGTGCTAAACTAGAGGCTTTGGATTCGAGTTTTGATGAGGCATCTCATTTCGCGTTTATTGCAAATACTTTTTCGTTGATACTTGTTGTTTTTACTCATATGTCGTCCGATCAGACAATACGGTGACTGTTCGAAATAATAGGAGCATGACTTTAATGTCGATTTGGTGTAGCCTGTTCACTTTTATATGGTCCAGTAGGCTTAGCACATGATTGGTCAGACAGTATGTCGCCGCGAGATAGATCTCCCGTCCTTTATTATGTATATTAACAAAAGAGGGACAGATAGACTATCCGTCCCTCTTTTGTTAGGGATCTATCTCTCTATGGGTCTCTCTAGGGTCTATCTCGCGGCGAGATACTGTCGCGCCAATCCTGTGCTAAGCATACAGTTTAGGTGCATTCAGACCAAACGAGCATTCGCGATTCTATCATTACTCTACGAAATCAACGAATCACGTTTTGTGTAACGATCGAATTTCGTAGTGTAGGAGGTTAGAATACCGAATGCTCGTTTGGTCTGAATGCACCATTAGCCATAGTATTTGTATAATGAACTTGGTCTTAAAAAGTGGACGGGCTATAATCAATTAATCATTTTCTGAAATTTACATAAATTGCTAGGTACCAGTATGTATGAAAGTCTGTGTAAATATTCACTTAAAACTTTCAAATTTTCATTTCCACAAACTTTTATAGTGATTAAATAATGCTAAAAAAAGGTCATAAACATGTTACTTAACTTACCTTTTGTGTCAATTTTTGGAAAGTTTTTGCAATTTAGGTACACATCAACATTTGAGACTATAAGATCGAATATTTCCTATTCCTATTAACCATTTATACGAATTGATTTGTGTTTATTTTCTAGTAGATATAATATACCTACATATACGGAGCTTCACCAGATTTCCTTCACTCATTGCGGCAGAGATAAGTAAAAGTTTTCTTTTGAAGAAACAATTTAAGTTCTCTGTAAGTTTGATGGTTTGAGCGTGTTTCAGACTTGTTTTAAATGTATCTGATACCCTTTGAATCTTGACTATGAAGACGAGAAATTTTGAAATAACATGTCACATCATCAGCCTATATTCTCTTATTCACACATTCGACGCTGCGTTCATCAGCGAGCTCGACGACGAGACAGCCTTCACTTCGACGTCGAGCGCAGCGCTGCGAAAAATGGTATTCACTAACGTAGAACAGCTCGTCGTCGAACTGTAGGCGATAACTCTCGACGCAGTGTAGTTCCAGCTCACGCCGCATTCGTCGCCGAGCGCTAGTGTCGTTTAAAGTGCATTAGTTAATTAATACCATTTTTAGGCTCGACGCTGCCGATAGCAAGGCGGTTTCCTTAGTGAAAACACTGCTGTTCGTTGCCGCCGCGATTTGGGCTGCACTTTTGACTTACGATCAGGTGGAGTGGAGCCTTTTTGTTGTGCCAATATGAAAAAAAAATGCTGGTGAGGGCATCTCTTTCTGTATTTACCTCTAAAAAAATTGTTGTATATATTTTTAACACCTACAGTACCCACCCAGGTTACGCCACGAGATTATGCGTGGAAAACACAAAACTATAAAAAACTCTAAACTACACTGCCAATATAACCGACGTCTAAAAAATGCCAGCGGACAATAAAATCCGAGTCGTAAAACCGAAACAATTTACTTTACATAGCGACACACCGTGGATCAATGGCTATTGGGAAAGGATTCGGACAAAGATTATACCGCTATAGACGTGTAACATAAGTATGATAATAAAATGATATTTTCCAAACTAGTGCGCAAAAACGAACTCTGCGCACGCTTCGCGCGCGGTAATTTCTTTTTTTGACGCACTTGTTATGAAAAAAATTGTCCCTTACACGTGCAAAAACTTTTTTTTAACTCGGGTGATTGTCGCCCTCGTTTCACTCGGGCTCCAACTTTCACCCTCGCCGAAAAAAAGTACTATTCTGTACTGTACTATTACTCACGTTTTTACTTTCGATTCGTTTCGTTTGTGCTTTTTAGGTACCCATATTTGTTAAATAAAAATGGAAACTATAGGTCTAGATTGAGAAAAAAAATTGTATAAATATTTTTGTGTGGCCGTTTGTTTCATATCCGAATAAAATAAAATAAAAAATTAAGTCGAAAAATGCTCTACATGTTTCGTTCCATACATGAGAACCTTCTTCAAGAGCCAATCGCCATGGCTGCGCGACGAGTCAGTCTTCGTAAGAGTGAGTAACCCGCGTGAAATATCATTTTAGTTTAGTGAGCCTCACGAAAGTTTTGTGCTTAAAGTATGATAAGTGGAACACATACAATCATATTACTTTGAAAAATACATGCGCGAAAAAAAATTGGTTAGAAACGAGTGGCGATAAATTTAAATAAGACCGCGAAGGGTGTGTTTTAAATCAACACAAGTTACTCAAATTCCCATAATGGCTACGCTGCGTAAGCGGATTGGCGATCGCAGTAATTTGTCCACTATGATGAAGCTGCTGCCCATCGTGAATCTTCTATCAAAAAATGGTTAGTGACACTTCAATCCCGTAGTCGACTCTTAAAACACCCGGGGGAAGAGTTGGAGTGGTGACAGACGTATTTTTACTACCGTCACCACATAGCTTTCTGTTATTTATGCGTATGGGCGAATTAAGAGGTAATACCTATAATCGCTACGATGAGCAAGCGTAATATAAAATATAAAATCCGTTATCGGTAAATCCACACGAGACTGTAAAATTGGTTACCAGTTCTTGTCTGTGTTTTTATATTCATTAATAGAAATCAAGTCTCCACATGTCTAACCTAGCCCTTTATGTAAATATATAGACGCTTAAATTGAACCGATTAATATAAATAACAACATACAAAAAAAAATGGTAACAGATATTACAGTCTTATGTAGCAATGTTGTAGAACATTCTCAAAATTTGCGGGAATATACTCGGAAATTTCCGAGAAATTTCATGAGAATTTAAGAGTAAGTTCTCATTTCCATGAGAACTTATAAAAATGTGTTATAAATAATTATTTTAAATCTTAAATAAGTAAATATAACTCAAAAGGCATGTATTCTAGTACGGTCTTGGATGATTAGATAATTTGTTAAATTGAGATTCCCGAGAACATTCTCTATGCAAGTTTGGCCTCATGTATAAACTCGCCCGCCTGGCAGCAATATTCATTCGCAATTTCATTGCTGTCTCAGTGCTGCTTCTAACTTGTAGGCAATGTATAACGTTCTCATAACTACAAAAAAACGCTATTCTTTGCAAGTTCACTATGACAGGGTGATATTTATAAGCCGCACACTAGAGTGGTTACGGAAGCAGCGATTCCAACTTCCCTAGTGGGTCAGGCTAGTGATGTGTCGTAGTAATACTTCCTTATTGCGGGAACATTCCCTTGTTCTTAGTATTAGTAAAGTAGAGATGATTTTTAGGGTTCCGTAGCCAAAATGGCAAAAACGGAACCGTTATAGATTCGTCATGTCCGTCTGCCCGTCTGTCACAGCTGATTTACTCGGAAACTATAAATGCTACAGTAATGAAATTTGGTTAGGATATGTGTTGTATGAACCGCTACAGGATTATGATACTATATTGTAAAAAAAACCATTAGGGTGGGGGCCCTTCATACATGTAACTGAGGGATAGAGAAAAAAATTTAGTTGTATATAAGCGTGTTGGGTATTAATAGAAAGGTCTTTGAAAATGATATGAAGGTTTATAAATCTCATTTTTATTTAAGCAAATCGTTTTCGAGATATCAGCTCTCAAAGTCTGAAAAATGTGTCCCCCCTCTATTTTTTAAACTATGCGATATAAAATTCAAAAAAATATATATGTTACGCACATTAATAAACTCTATCAACGAGTTTTGGTTTGAATAAATGATCTTTTATAGTTTTTGAGGTAGGTTGATTTAACTGTATTTTTTAAAAATAAATTGATAATAGTACGGAACCCTTCGTGCGCGAGTCCGGCTCGCACTTGGCCGGTTTTTTTTTATTTTGCTGTATTCCTATAGGTAGTGTGTATCGTGGAATAGGTTTCAAAAAGTATACGGGTCACAAAAAGAAGTTTGATTCTAAAGTCAATCATCATCATCATCATCATCTCAGCCATAAGACGTCCACTGCTGAACATAGGCCTTCCCTCTGGGCCTCCACATGTACCGGTTAGATGCGACTTGCATCCAGCGTGTCCTGGCAACCTTCATAAGATCGTCTGTCCTGTGGGTGTCCATCTTGTGGGTGGACGTCCTACGCTGCGTTTGCCTAGCCGTAAAGTGAATATTTGTGAAGAAATCCGCTCCAAAATAAAAAAAATTACCCCCACCCCACTCTACCTTTTGATCCATGGGTCCAAAACATAATGAATAGTGGGCTTAGGTAATAGAATAATTTAAAATAAAACTATTTCGAACATAATCGGCCCGGCCGTTTTTGAGTAAGTACGGAACCCTACAATGAGCATGGTCCGACATGATCTTGACCGGTTTCTATATTTTAAGGCAGGGATCGGATACCGGTTTTTTCTCCATACAAAAGAACGGTTCTAATTTCGTTCTTTTTCGTTCTTCGGTTTAAAAATTCTTTGTTTATGGAGTAATTCAAAATGACGATGTTGTTTATTACATAAAATATTGATTACTACAGAAAGAGTGTAATATCTTGCAATATTCAGCTATTTCGAGGTTTTAAAAAAAAACCGGTGCCGATCCCTGTTTGGCTCCACTGAGGCGGAGAGGAGCGAAGATGTGCAAAATTGACCAATCACATTCTTCAAATTCAAAATTCGAAACACTGTGATGCGGTATCACCTTCAAGAAATTTCATCAAATAGGCACTTGTGTTTTGTTAAATTCCCGAACATTCCGTAATCCCTATAGCACCCCCTTACTAAATCACACACAGGAATAAAAGGGAAATGAACTACTTTCGACTTTTGTCTCGGGTTAGGGAAATATCGGAATATTACCAACTTTTGTGACGCCAGCCCGAATCAGGATTTTCGATGAAATACGGGTTTACGACAATGCCCTTGTTTACGATATTTGGCCGATTGAAAGTTTTTTATATTAAGCTTTTGTTATATGCCGATGGCCGTAAGAATACATACATTTGTCTTCCTGTGGGTGTCGTAAAAGACTAAAGATAAGTTGACTAAGGGATTAAAGTGTCTCTGACAATTTGTTTATAGAAGATTAATGATGGGCAGCAGCGTCATCAATTTATAATAATAAATAAATAATATCTAAAGGACATCTTACACAAACCGACCTAGCCCCACGATAAGCTTAATGAAGACTTGTGATGTGGTGATGTGGGTACCAGACCGCGATATATACACGGTGCTCGCGAGCATTGCGAAAGATTTTAACTATGCATTCTAGACATCAAAATAAACAAAAAATATTATGACACCTAATGTCAATTTCCACAATTTTTTTTTTCCTTTTTTTTAGACTTTTTGAATTCTTTTTAACATTTCCAATATTTGTATCATAACAGCAATTTGTTAAAATTATCTTTTAAATATTTTTTTAGGGACACGCTTTTTCATCAAGTCCATTCTTATTTTTTAATCGTCAGGCAAAAGGTGTGGTAATATTAGAACACATTTTGGTAGCATTGTAATCAAAAATAAGTTTTATGACGAGTTACGTCAAAAAACTTATTTCGAAAAAAGGTTAATTATCTCTGGAACTAAGCCGAATCCAGGAAATATATAACATTAAATAATCTAAATATGCTCAGAAATTCAGCATTAAAATCTTTCTGAATGCTCACGAGCACCGTGAATAATAAATAGATACATATAGACATAACTACATAGAAATGTCAACCTAGGAACGTCAATTTGTGATAAATAAATACACAAATAAAATGCCCTCGCCGGGATTCGAACCCGGATCCTCCAGCTTCGTAGGCAGGGTCACTACCAACTAGGTTACAGAGGCTCACAGATAATAGTGTAGACACACTAACCTGCATTGTATGTATTGTTATATTCATTTTAATTCCCCAATTCTCACTCGTATCAAGAAATGGAAACTAATGGCGTAGATTTACGTTTCGTTGGGATATTTATTAATGAATAAATGGAAATGTACGCGATAAATTGCCGTTATCCTGTTAAAATAAAATCTGGTCTTTTTGACTAATAATCTTATAATCTGTATAATAGTTGTAGTCAGGTGTAACTAAGACTATAGATACACTCATCATCATTCTATCCTAGCCGTTTCGGACACGGCGACTGCGTTCTGTTACTGAGAGCATCGCTGATGAGCTCGTAGGTGACTGACAGTCAATTTTGCAACGAATCTACGACCACAATCGCTGCAAGTCAGCACCCCTCCGATATAATTATAATTAATGGCCACACGCGGTTAGCCGTGTGGTGATGGCAGCAAGAATACATTTGTCACCACCCCAACTCCTCCTGCGGGTGTCGTAAGAGTCGACTAAGGGATTGAAGTGTCACTGACCATTATTTGATAAAAGATTGATGCTGGGCAGCAGCGTCATCATAAAGGACACATTACTGCGATCGCCAATCCGCTTGCCCAGCGTGGCGATTATGGGCATTTACCTTCTAATGCGTCTATACGCATCGTTAATAGAAGAGGCCTACGTCCAGCAGTGGACTATCACAGGCTGATGATGTGATGTGATGATGATATGGTCTGGCCTTCAGCTTGTCGTGCTTAGCGTCGAGATCTGAGCGTCGCTTAGCTTTAAAAAGTCACGCACCTGCGTGTGCGCAGTATGCCTCCACTTAGAGCGGTCACTGGCTACACTCTCCCATGTCACTGGCTTTATGCATGCGCTCTTCATATGACGCTTCAGCACATCTTTATACCGCAGAAACTGGCCCTGCTTACGCTACAATGCGATACAACTGAAAACAGGATAAACCCAGTATTAATATGTTTGACAGTCTAAATCCTACTGGATTGAATTCTCTATATTTCAGCACTGTCGCCATTGATAAATTAATTGACGTGTTTTTGTTTTATTTCCTTTTTTGTTTTTTAATTATTATAATTTTGTTTGTGTATATATTGTTATTAATTATTATTATTGTGTGTTTTGTTTTTGTGCAATTATTGTGCTTATAAATCTGTGTAGTGTTACCTGTCGTGATGCTTTCACCGAATGGTCTCATCGGAAGATCAGCGCTGGTTTACGCCGGCACCATGCTGAGATGAGACCATTTCGTGGCACCATCTTATTTGTTATATTATTATTATTTTTTGTTTGTTTAATTTTTCTTCTTTTTATTCTGTGTATCCTTGTTTTTATTTTACTGTAGTGTGTCACGAATAAATATTTTATTATTATTCTCTTTATTTCACAGATTTCTTAGGCTAGGTTTTTTAAAAAATGTCTATAAAAGTAAAATACAATAAAACATACAAAAACAATACAAAACATGTAAACATAATATAAAAAACCTAACCTAGAGTGCCGCCGGCAACGGAGCGGGCCCAAGCTGCCGGTGGTTAGGGCTGCAGGGAGAGGAACCGCCGGACTATGCGCGCCGTATCCAGGATTACTGCCTTCTGCATCTGACCCTTGACCCAACCACCTAGCGAGAGTCTCTTGAGGTGTTGATCGAGACTCTTCGCTATGAGACCGTTCGCAGAGACAACTACCGGTACAATGATCGCCGAATCAACCTCCCACATGTCGGTTACCTCGTGAGCCAAGTATTATTATTATTATTAATCGATCGACAGCTATTATGATGAATCAATGTAATTATTTCAAGATGTAAGTAGTAGTTACTCGTCACAGAAGAAAACAACACGGCCAGTTGAATAAAGGTGTATTGTGGCACATTTTACAATCTTTAGAGCCACTCTAGCATCAAAAGGCGTTTCGAACGAGACACCGCACTGCTACCTCAGTAGTTCCCGCAAGATGAGCTTTGGAAGGTGATCAAGACTTGAAGGCATCCAACCAAGCGCTTATTTGCCCCTTACAATGGACAGCGAATGATAATTTGCATTTCGGTACCGGTGTTTCTAAGTCACATCGTTGGCGCGTTCTAAACCGGATGTGGCGCCATCTCGCAACTTAGTGTATTACAAAGAAGTAAAGACAATCAAATCGACATTTCTGATTCGGTCTGAAATTAGAGGCCATTGGCTACGACGTCCGCTTGTTTTGAGACAAGGAATACTTTTGTTCGTCAACTATATTTCATAAAACGTCGACCTGAATACATTAATTTATGAAAGAGATTTGTTTTTAACCCTCAAAAGGGTTGTGAAAGTTTTTCTTTTGTCTTCTTAATTTCCTGCTCGCTATACAAATGGGAGTCCCTTCTTATATTTCTTGAGGATTTTATTTAGAATATTTTTAATACCACGAACAAAAGATACTAATATAGATAGATAGAATGCCAAATACTACTTGTATGAACATACTCGTTATTTTATTTATTTATTCATATAGCATTGTTTCAAAGTCACTGAATGAATATCGGTCATAGAACAAGCAACAAAATAGTGGATACGATTGCGACTAGTACCTACATTAGTTTCCGAAGGCTTATTTTGTGTGCGTGTGGACTGAGGGACCACTTATATTTCAATGGTGGTTGGTATGATAGTGTTTGGTGAAAATTTAGTAGTAGTTGAGAATTATTTTGTAGAAAAATCCTGGAATTTGTAAAGAATTCACTAAAAAGTTATACAGCTAAACGTGTGGTCCCTCAGTTCACACGCTGAACCTTACAGTTCTGGGCAAGTGTTTAATATGTTGGCTTATTTTAATGTTATAGATTTAGTAAAAACATATTTAAACGCATTCGTAATGACCGAAACGTAATTTGACAATGATTATTTACTAAAAAGTCTTCATTTTTTGGTCCCTGAGGGACCACATATAATAACTAATAAATCGGTACATTCGTACAAAAAATAAATGCATTTTTCTTTGCAAACATTAGTAAAAATCGCAAGGAAGATTGTAAAAGTTAAAGGAAAGCACAACTATTAATCAATTTCGCAAAATTTATATTTGTTTGTGGTCCCTCAGTTCACACACTATGAGTTAATAAAATAATCAAAATCTCCTAAAATATAAACATTATTAAAAGGTTTGTCGTACTGAGGTTTAGTTAAAAAGCTTGACTACATAAATGTATATTTTAACGTGGATTGATGGCGTACAATATAAAATAAATAGCTTTTTAACATTTCCTTAGCAAAGCGTTCATTAGGGTGACCACACAATGAAAAGCGTTTACTTACGTGACGTGCCTCATTTTTAAATTTGCTTACTAATATCAAATGGACCAAGGAAAAACTGCATACAGCCAACTACATTTTAGATTCTGTTTGCAAAATTACGAAATTAAAACAACTAGGTTTATGGTATCAGGTTTGGTGCGGTAAAACATGTAGCTCGAATATACTTGTCCTGCGTATTATGTTTAAAAAATAAAAAGGCGGCTAATTAACTTGAATTGATGAGTTTGGTTTGTTAATGCTGTATTTGCAAATAAGCATTGTGTTGCAATGGATTTGTTATTTATACTCCTATTTTCCGGATTGTTGATTTGGTAATTACCACCATTAAGCAGCATTCTATTTTAATAGTATGGACGTGTGGTGACGGCAGTAAGAATACATTTGTCACCACCCCAACTCCTCCTGCGGGTGTCAGAAAAGTCGACTAAGGGATTGAAGTGTCACTGATCATTATTTGATAAAAGAATGATGATGGGCAGCGGCGTCATCATAGTGGACACATTACTGCGATCGTCAATCCGCTTGCCCAGCGTGGCGATTATGGGCATTTACCTCCTATCCTAATGCGTCTATACGCATAGTTAATAGGAGAGGCCTACGGTGTACGTCCAGCAGTGGAACTTCTGAAATAGCTATTTAACAAACAACGATTCACAAACCTCATGAAAATTTCCTAAAATGCTCATTTTACAAATTACTTCCTACATGACAAATTGTCCTACATATATTACTAGCTTTTACCCGCGACTTCCTCTGCGTTAAATCTTTATAAACAATATTTACATGCCTATGACCTTATTAAATTTCATCAAACTTCGTTTAGCGGTTTAAGCGTGAAGAGGTAACAGAGGGATCGCTCACTAATATTTCAAGTTCGGGTGCGCAAGTGTGTTAATTTTCCTTAAATCGCGGATTCGACGGGATTAAAGCCTTCTAGGGAGTAATGAAAATACGTACTGTATTACTCCCACCTATTTTTATGTACATATTTATTCGAAATGAAAAGGTGCCTTTCGCCCCTTTCTCCCTCCCTACTACCCGTAATGTGTAAGCAATACTTTTCAAATGTAATAAAATCGCTCTAGTTATTTCAGAAAAAATGTAATACTATTAGAATTATAATGATGCTTAATGGAGGTACTTACCAGATCAACAACCCGGAAAATAGGAGTATAAATAACAAATCCATTGCAACACAATGCTAATTTGCAAATACAGCAATAACAAACCAAACGCATCAATGTAAGTTAATTTGCCGCCTTTTTATTTTTTAAACATAATACGCAGGACAAGTATATTCGAGCTACATATATTATTTTACCGCACCAAACCTGATACCATAAACTTAGTTTGTTTTTGATTTCGTAATTTTGCTTACAGAATCTAAAATGTAGTTGGCTGTATGCAGTTTTTCCTTGGTCCATTTGATATTAGTAAGCAAATTTAAAAATGAGGCACGTCACGTAAGTAAACGCTTTTCATTGTGTGGTCACCCTAATGAACGCTTTGCTAAGGAAATGTTAAAAAACTGTTTATTTTATATTGTACGCCATCAATCCACGTTAAAATATACATTTATGTAGTCAAGCTTTTTAACTAAACCTCAGTACGACAAACCTTTTAATAATGTTTATATTTTAGGAGATTTTGATTATTTTATTAACTCATAGTGTGTGAACTGAGGGACCACAAACAAATATAAATTTTGCGAAATTGGTTAATAGTTGTGCTTTCCTTTAAGTTTTACAATCTTCCTTGCGATTTTTACTAATGTTTGCAAAGAAAAATGCATTTACTTTTTGTACGAATGTACCGATTTATTATTTATTATATGTGGTCCCTCAGGGACCAAAAAAGGAAGACTTTTTAGTAAATAATCATTGCCAAATTACGTTTCGGTCATTACGAATGCGTTAAAATATGTTTTTACTAAATCTATAACATTAAAATAAGCCAACATATTAAACACTTGCCCAGAACTGTAAGGTTCAGTGTGTGAACTGAGGGACCACACGTTTAGCTGTATAACTTTTTAGTGAATTCTTTACAAATTCCAGGATTTTTCTACAAAATAATTCTCAACTACTACTAAATTTTCACCAAACACCATCATACCAACCACCATTGAAATATAAGTGGTCCCTCAGTCCACACGCACACCTTATTTTCCTAGTTTTGTAGACTTGTTTGTGAATTCGTAGTTGAAATACTCCCGGACACCTCGTAAAATCGAACACTAACTGAATATTTCTTGTAGTCGTCTGTTTCTACTTTAACGTACCTATGTGGGTAATTACAAAATCATTAGTTTTTTAATTAATATTCAATACAGCGGAAAAAATCTGCCAGGATTGTCAGCACCGGCATCGGCAAGGGCTCGATTTTTTATTAGATAGAGGTAGGTAGGTAATCAAAATGGTTTCAATTTGTTACTTTTAAACAGATTTCTTACTGGTAGTAGGACCTCGTGGAGGGTCCGCCCGGATAGCCGTCTTACCCGTTAACCTGCCGCTAAATAGCAGTGTTTGCATTACTGGCATAGATAGAGGCAATCCATCTAAGTCCTCAGGGTAGGCACCGCGTAGTCGATTTTTTGATCACTATGTCCATGGGCCTCAGTTCCTGCTTTCCATCAGGTGGGCTGAGAGCTCAGTTGTCTACCTTCGTCACATACAAAAATAGGTTATTTCGTCTGTTTTTTTACAGTACCTAATTATCTAAATGCTCTCAAATCATTACCTCCCAACAATCTAAGATCCAACAAAGACATCTGAAATTAAAGGATGCTAATTGTATTCTAACCGAACAATTAAAACTAAACACATTGACTAATGCCTCATCTATAACCTATAACACCTACACAATAAAGTTTTATTTGGCATAATCTTAAAGTTTTATAAAATGGTTGATCTAACTGAGCCATTTTAAGAATGCTATCACTATCTCACTACTTCCCTTGTATTAAGGTCCTTTTTAGCATAGTTAAGTTAAGTTTGATAAAGTGGGTGAGCAACTGGCAAAATCCTTCAAGCTTTCAATGAGGATATGATTGGGGAAGCGGCCATTTTTTATTTTAATTGTCGCTGCGGGTAATTGCGGCTGAATGGGGGTAATTCCAGAATGGAATCTAAAAGGTGGATCCATGGATTTTAATTTATTTTAATTTTATCACTGCGTAATATGATCTTCAATTACCGGGATAGTATTCAAGAAATAAAACTATGGAAACGGATTACATAGCGATACTGACGGGCTGGATGCGGGTGGCACAGGACCGGTCGTTGTGGCAATCTTTGGGGGAGGCCTATGTTCAGCAGTGGACGTCTTTCGGCTGATATGATGATGATGATGATACATACCGACGTTTCGACCCCTTAACATCGTTCGGAGTATTGACCCGAAAAAAATAAAGAATATTATTTTTATAACATACGAGTAGTTGCTACCCAAAATAAGACAAAACTTAACATTACATTTCCGAAGTCCCAAAGAAATATGACCGTCGTGGTGACGGCAGTAAGAATACATTTGTCACCACCCCAACTCCTCCTGCGGGTGTCGTAAAAGTTGACTAAGGGATTGAAGTGTCACTGACCATTATTTGATAAAAAATTGATGATGGGTAGCAGCGTCATAGTGGACACATTACTGCGATCGCCAATCCGCTTGCTCAGCGTGGCGATTATGGGCATTCCTAATGTATAGGTATATATACCTCCTAATGATACGCATAGTTAATAGGAGAGGCCTACGTCCAGCAGTGGACTATCATAAGCTGATGATGATGATATATCCCGCGACACATGCAAGCAACAAAGCAAATCTGATGAAAGTATTGAATTGGATGCAAAAAAACGTAGTCGTTCGACGAATCTGGCTGCTCACATTTATTTATATCACATTCATTGATACCAAATGTAAGCAAGGCGTTAATATTCATATAAAATAACTCAATTCATGCTATTTCTGTCGTATCTGTTCCACTCCCACGAATCCCCCCCCTTTCCATATTCTATACAATTACAATATGTAATGATTCCCTAGTCCGCCAATATACGTTGCGATTCGATTGCCGCCACAGACCAATTAGTTCCAGTGCGTTCAATGCAACAGCGGATTTGTGATGATTCCGACAGAAACGTATTTAATAATAAATAAATAAATATCTTGGTAGGTACTTCTTACACAAATCGACCTAGTCCCACGGTAAACTCAATTAAGGCTTGTGATGTGGGTAGCAGGCGACGATATATTTAATAGATAAACACATATAAGTATATACTTAAATACATAGACAGCCATGACGAAGGAACAAATACTTGTGATAAATAAATACACAAATAATGCCTTCGCCGGGATTCAAACCCAGAACCTCCCGCTTCGTAGGCAGGGTCACTACCAACTAGGCTACGGAGGGTGACAAAAATAATACAGAATTATTTTTTATTCACCGGCCAACTTTAGGGATTCATTTTCAGCTCATATTGAAGAACTTTTACTATGGGACCGACATTCGATTCGAGGAAAAAATCTTAATGTTCCATACAAATCCTGAGATACGAGTATTAGTAGGCAGAAAATATGGAACATCATTGGCCTCATCATCATCATCATCAGCCTATGATAGTCCACTGCTGGACGTAGGCCTCTCCTATTAACTATGCGTATAGACGCAGTAGGAGGTAAATGCCCATAATCGCCACGCTGGGCAAGCGGATTGACGATCGCAGTAATGTGTCCACTATGATAACGCTGCAGCCCATCATCATTCTTCTATCAAATAACGACCAGTGACACTTCAATCCCTTAGTCGACTTTTACGACACCCGCAGGAGGAGTTGGGGTGGTGACAAATGTATTTTTACTGCCGTCACCACACGGCCATTTCACATATTATATTATATATAATTGGCCTATTTCACAATAATTGCAAGTGTGACAATTGTAAAATATCACTGTTACTTACGTCACAGACCTCCGTAGGCTACGGCTACCGCTTACTATCGGACGGTCAATGTGCTTGTTTGCCACCAACATAAAATTATTACTAACAACGTTATTATATCGTCAATAAACTACTTTTCATTTTCAGAAACCCGTGACAATTGTCACAAGGCTTAGTACAATTTTCATTCAATCTTGACATGAGGTTCCACTTATGTCGGAATTTTGTTACAATCGTGTATGTTTTTTCCAAAATCAGCAAACTTCAATCTTCATTCATTTTAAATCAGGGAAGATCTTTTAAAGCCATTTTCTACTCTGGGTCTGGTAGCTGCCCTCACTGACGAAAAAATAATTTCCACCTTACATATTTCCTCTGACCCTTTCGATATTTTTGCTAACAGAGCATTACACACACAGTTGTGTGCTGTGTGTACGGTACGTAGCGCCGTAAAACACAATTCCACGGTTATTGTGTTGCGCCGGTTTTATCTCACAACCGACTGGAGCCCCACGGAGGTATCTATATCTCTCGGATTCGGGCTTTCTACGTACGACTACGAACTACTTCGCGTAATTATTAAATGAGTAAGTAACTGGGCTATGCTCAAAACATTCAAATCGATTCGTAAAAGATGACTTCATTGATTTAAATTATTTATTATATTTAAGTGCAAAAGTGACGCCTGTTACGATAAACTCTAGCAAAGACTCATCATTACCCTTTCAAAAGTTTTAGAAAGCTTTCTTCAGTGCGACCATAAAAAACACCCATTACAATGACAGCGAAAACCCTTCCTCTGTCAAGCACTCGTATAAGCGTAACGCTAAGTAGAAAAACTTTGGGACCCTATTTCACGTCGACATAGTAACCCTGCCATAAAACTATTGAATGGATTGCCTCCTGCCGCGGATGATATAAAGCTTATACGAGTGTGTAGCTTACCCGGTATAAATGTCGATCTCTGTAATACGGTATTTGGATGTGAAGCCTTTTTTTAGATGCTGCTGGACTTTCATGATCTTGTAAGTGGTACAGTCAAGTGCAAAAATAAGTATCGAAAGAATCTGCTCATAAATATGTTATGACGTTCTTGTTACACAGAATTTGAGTGCACTGGGACATATTTTTGAGCATTTTTATGTACACCTTATTTTGTCTTTGACTGTATAAGACTTATTGCACAGAATACTGGGCGCTCATCCTCACACCTTGCAACCTAAATGGTCGCGCACCGTGCGGTTTCAGAGGAACTTCCTCCCGCGGACGGTCCGTCTGTGGAATGAGCTCCCTGCCGAGGTTTTCCCGTTGGACTACAGTATGGGGTTCTTCAAAAGAGGAGTGTACAAGTTCTTATTGGGTCGGCAACGCGCATGTGACACCCCTGGGGTTGCAGGCGCCCATAGGCTACGGTGACTGCTTTCCATCAGGCGGGCCGTATGCTTGTTTGCCACCGACGTGGTATAAAAAAAGTACAATGAGTATTTTTTCTTAATATTGACCAATTGGAAATACTAATAAAAGCCATTAAGCATTACATATTATATGGAATAGCAATCAACGAGCCTCATATCATACGAAGGATTCATTAATTCTTCAGATTTGCAAAGTGAACGACATTGTAAAATGCGTTAATCTTGCAGAATTGAATATAAAAAGTAAAAGCTTTCATATAATCATTTTATACGTACAGTTAAATGTTGCATTTTGGGTGATTAAAGGTAATATTCAAACTGCAAAGTGTGTGTCATGTGAAATACATTTACTATTATAATGTTATTACTTATTTTTTGGCACATTCCTTATTTATTAGATAACTAACTTATTGGATTAAGTAGCTCTGCTAAAAATAACAACTGATACTGAACGGTGATATAAAAATACTGATAATATATGCATAACTACCAAAACATTAACCTTATCATTAAAACTTCCAAGACAATATAACAAAGGTATGGAGGTTTGTAACGCCCATTCTTAATAATAGATATGGATATAAAATACTTCGGCTAATCGCCTGTAGAGTGCGTTTAGTTTACATGTCTACGCATATTCACCGTCAATAGTATATGTATTTACATGTAGTATTCGTATCTTAAGTAAGTAATTCTTTATTTATTACACCAGTAAGAGAATAAACATAACATAAAAAGAAAATAAAGCATTAGAAACAGGATACAACAGGTGGTCTTCTCGCAAAAAGTGGTCTCTTCCAAACAACCACGGATAAAGTAATACTCGTATTAATAAAATGGCAGTTAAGTAATAGGTGCTGAAAGTAAAATAAAGATCTTTTACCACGAATTCCGCAAAATGATGTGACATGCTCTTATGTCGCTCTATGGTTGTATTGTATCAGATATTTTTGCGGCCATCATGGTATACATCATTGACGTTGACTGTACAATGCACTGACGAGAAGTTTCCGAAATTCAGAATATTCTTAAAGTTTTTGGTATTCTTCTTAGCACATTTATTGTCAAGACTTAAGGTCAACTGATCACTTGATGAGTCGATACAGTCACCACACTTACGTCAAATGTCGTGATCATCTCACTGATCATCGTCGTTATCAGCACGAGCCACGTTTTTCAAAGCTGTCCGGTGCCCACCCCGTATTTATTGCATCATAGGTTTTCTTCATATGAGATCTCCTCAGAATCGTGAGTTCTTTGGGTCCTGATAGGAGAAAATATATTCTGAGTGGAAATAATATCCAAAGTTACAAATCCAAAAAAAATAGAGGGGGACTTTAAAAGAAAGAAAGAAAAAACGTTTATTCGAGACACATTAGAAACAAAACAAAACAGTAAACACGAAATTTTGTCTCGAAATGGTCAAAACTCAGCATTTTGCCAGCAGAGCCAGCGCTGGTCTTCCGTTTTGGCCATTTCAGTTTGTCACTTTACAACAACAATACCAAAAAATGTATACACAAATTACAAATTATTACACACACAAGACCGTGACCGTTGGCCGTGTGGTGACGGCATTAAGAATACATTTGTCACCACCCCAACTCCTCCTGCGGGTGTCGTAAGAGTCGACTAAGGGATCGAAGTGTTACTGACCATCATTTGATAAAAGATTGATAATGGGCAGCTGCGTCATCATAGTGGACACATTACTGCGATTGCCAATCCGCTTGCCCAGCGTGGTGATTATGGGCATTTGCCTCCTAATGCGTCTATACGCATAGTTAATAGGAGAGGCCTACGTCCAGCAGTGGACTATCATAGGCCGATGATGACACACACAAGAACTTAAAAATAACTTTGAAAAACATGGCCCGCATAGCGTTTAAACTGAAATACAATGTTCTCAATGGTTACTTCCCTGAGAATGTATTTTAGGCAACTTTGAGAATGTTCTACAACTTCTACATTGCTACTGTCCATGTCTACGAACAAATAAAACATGGAAGCCGCACGCCATTCTAAATTGCCTTTCGGAAACGGTCCTGAATTTTAGTTGACAAGTGTCACCCCCTCTTCAATGCATCACGGTAATGAATTTCAATATCAACCAATAAAAACTTAAACCGCCATTCAAAAATAGTTGTGATTGGTCCATCAAAGTTCTGATAGGCTATATTCTATAAACATTAGTTAAAGATGTTGCGCCGAAATATGCGCGGTGTTAAAAAAAGCGCTATGTGCTGCCCATCTTGGCACAATTGAACAATTGGTTTTGGGGGCATTTTTGGGCTGGCGTTAGACGTCCATGTTATATATGGTCGCAGGTCCATGTAGAACACTGAAACTCTGTCCTTGCATTTACTTTGAGAAATGATTTCCGATGCCCATAGGTTTTTCATTGCGTTCGTACAGGTACAGGGATGCTGGATGGCGTCTGATAGTAGCGAGGAGGCTCGTTGAGAGTCGTAGCACCGACCACACTACCACCCGCCACCAAGAGTAATCTGAAACAGTCATCAATATCAATTATACCATTTGACAGTTGAAAATAAAAAAACCGGCCATGTGCGAGTCGGACTCGCGCACGAAGGATTCCGTACCATTATCAATTTATAGTTAAAAAATACAGTTAAATCAACTTATCTCAAAAACTATAAGAGATGATAGATGAACTATAAGAGATAATTTAATCAAACCAAAAATTTTTGATAGAGTTTGTTAATATGCGTAACATAATTTATTTTTAGAATTTTAAAAAATAGATAGGTGGCTACACATTTTTCAGACTTTGAGTGCTGATATCTCGAAAACAATTACATGTATGGAGGGCCCCAATGTCTTTTTTTTTTACAATATCTATATATATAAAAGAAGAAGCTACCTGACAAAGATGCACGCACAGCCTAAACCCCTGGTCCTAGAGACTCCAAATTTGGCACGTAGGTTCCTTTAATGGTGTAGACGAGCACTAAGAAAGGATTTTTCAAAATTCACCTTCTAAGGGGTTGAAATGGGGGTCCAAAATTTGTATGGCGAAATAAGATAAATATCAATATAATTTTATTATATATGTTTATTTCTGGTTCTAGAGATTCCAAATATAGCGCGTAGGTTTCTTTGAGGGTGTAGGGGTGCTCTAAAAAAGGTTAAGTCAAAATCCACTCATTAGAGGGTGCAATGGGGGTCCAAAGTTTATACGGGGAAACTTGACTATTTAAACTGTTATCCGAAACTTCACAGGAGTATTCCCAAACATAAATAACTAAAGACATGTTTTAGGGTTTTTTGAGAATTCACCTCTTGAAAGTGGTAAAAAGGTTAACAGTAAAAAAACAACATGGTTATCGTTTCTATAGTCTATCGTGTCGCTGTACCGAGGGGTACGTGGAATACCATCTCCTCTTTTATTGTCTCATGGGCTTGCGGGTTATGACAGGGGTATAATTTTTAGGGTTCCGTAGCCAAAATGGCAAAAACGGAACCCTTATAGATTCGTCATGTCCGTCTGTCCGTCTATCACAGCCGATTTACTCGGAAACTATAAATGCTACAGTAACGAAATTTGGTAAGGGTGTGTGTTGTATGAACCGCTACAGGATTATGATACTAAATTGTAAAAAAAACCATTGGGGTGGGGGTCCTCCATAAATGTAACTAAGGGATAGAAAAAAATTTTTAGTTGTATATAAGCGTGTGGGGTATTAATAGAAAGGTCTTTGAAAATGATAAGGTTTATAATTCACATTTTTATTTAAGCAAATCGTTTTCAAGATATCAGCTCTCAAAGTCTGAAAAATGTGTCCCCCCCCCCCCTCCATTTCTTAAACTACGCGATATAAAACTAAAAACGTAAACTTTTAATGATAAAAAAAAATTGTCGGTTACCAGATGGTAAATATGACCATAATATGATAGCGTATTTTGATAATAATCGATATCTGAAATGTCAAAACGTTGCAAGTAATGAATTTGCACGAAACGGTCGTCACCTTGAATTTATTTAGTTTGAATCCAACCTTAATAAAAATATCTTAGGATCCAAGGGGGTTTTTCATAACGATTTTGAGGTAGGTACAAAAAGTGAGAAACTATCACATCTAAAATTTCTAGAACTTCGATTTGATATTGATAAAAATCGATACCGAGAAGATGAAAAGTCCGTCATAGGGAATTTGAAGACAAAATTACAAGAAAAGTTCGCCATCTTGAATTTCGGTCTTAAGTTTAATACGACCGTGATAAAAATTGGTAGGACGCGGCCGAACCGCGGGTAAAAGCACCATCCGCCACACTTAAATCGGTTAAGGCAAATGCGAGATAATCGCGGGAAAACATTAACACTCAGTGAATAGATATTAGTACGCGGGCGAAGCCGCGGGTAACTGCTAGTAATATCATATTTCAGTAGCGGTTTATGCAACACATATCCTTACCAAACTTCAATTCTGTAGCATTTATAGCTTCCGAGTAAATTGGCTGTGACAGACGGACATAACGAATCTATAAGGGTTCCGTTTTTGCTATTTTAGCTACGGTACCCTAAAAATGTTAACCAACCTGCAATCTCGCATTATTTCATAATGACGTGCTTTCAGAACACACTCTATAGCCTCTCACAATGCTCTCGAGCATCGTATAAAAACCATTAAACAACAATATTTATAAGAAATGACAGACAATATTAACATATAGGATTAAGATAAAATTGATTACAAACTAAAATTATATTAAAATGAATATATAAACAATTTACCTATAAAAATAAAATGCCTTCTAAAAGGTTTGCCTGCGGCATGGTGCCCATGACACTGGCGGCGTAAAATTATATTAAAATGAATATATAAACAATTTACCTATAAAAAGAAAATGCCTTCTAAAAGGTTTGCCTGCGGCATGGTGCCCATGACACTGGTGGCGTAAAATTATATTAAAATGAATATACAAACAATTTACCTATAAAAAGAAAATGCCTTCTAAAAGATCAACCCGCGGCATGGTGCCCATGACACTGGCGGCGTTACCTCGCCGAATCGCTAATTAAATTCTTTGCGTCAACACAATTTTGATTTTATCATTATCACCAACTTAAAACCCTTAAACCTGAATTCCACATACATTTTTTATTCAAATTATTGATATTCATTAGTACATCATCAGCCTATAATATGATAGTCCACTGCTGGACGTATGCCTCTCCTATCTACTATGCTTATAAACGCATTTGGAGGTAAATGCCCATTATCGCCACGCTGGGCAAGCGGATTGGCGATCGCAGTAATGTGTCCACTATGATGACGCTGTTGCCCATCATCAATATTTTATCAAATAACGGTCAGTGACACTTCAATCCCTTAGTCGACTCTTACGTACGACACCCGCAGGAGGAGTTGGGGTGGTGATAAATGTATTCTTACTGCCGTCACCACACGGCCTTTTATTCATTACTACTTACGTAAAAATATATTTGCAAACGTATTTCACGATATGTGTCGATATGTGTTCATTGTGTCGGGAGTGCCACAGGGTTCATTATTGGGACCCTTTTTGTTTCTACTAACCTTCGTCTTTTATGATGTCGTAACAGCGAAGCTATGCTCGTGAAGTTGCGCTCGCCACGTCGAGGGTATCCGAGGGCAAGTCTGCCGTCACTGCGCTTGCGCACACCAACGTTGTGGACGCCTCCGCCGCAGGATACCGATATTGTGTACGCGTGGTTTGGCTGCAATAGAAATTTGCTATTCATCATCATTAAAAAATTAACCCCAGGTCTTGCTGGGGAGGTAGAGAGCCCAGAAGGCTGGCCGCATTGCCGCGCTGGACTGCTATGCTGAATATTGGCCGGCCCTCTGGTCACCCGACGCCTCTATAAGGCGCTTGGGAATGTCCTTATACACTGTGTTTTTATTGATTTCCGTTAAATTAAAGGGAAGCTTATTTAGGTCAAAAACAATCAATTTCTCTAAGAAACTAGTGTCTTAATTCTTACTGTTATTGAGTTATTAAAAAAATAAATTTAATGACTAAACAAGTGTATTGCAACCTTTATTACATCCTAATGTTACTTATTTTGACATGTGCCATCAGCAGCCGTCAGTCGGCTGAGATATTACTCTTAAGGTTCTCTCACAGTTGCCATTACAATTATTGTGTATGAAAACGAAAAAAAAAAATTTTACGAAATTAAGAAAAGCCGATATACCAGGCAACTTCTATTAATGTCCCAAGTAACCTGTCAAATTTAATGGAAATCAATAAAAACACGGTGTATAAGGCGCTTGGAAATGTCCTTATAGAGGCGACGCGCGCTTGGCCCCCACGGTCCCAAAATTGCGGCAACATTATCGGGTTGAAAATCGGTGATTTTTTGAAAAAAAAAAGATTTAATTATTTAGTCCTAAACTTTTGTTTGAAAACGCTGTTTGCATTCAATTTTTTTTTTCTAATTCCTGGTATCATTTATAACTGCATTTTTTGTAATTTCATAGAGAAGTAGATTAATAGGTAGCCATTATTATTCTTAAAACCACTTTATAAATTTCAATGAACTCTAAAATGTAAGGAAAAAAACATATCTATTTTTAAGCAACCTGTAGAGATGTCGGGCTTCTAATTGATAGTTTTTGATAAAGTTAGAAAAACGTATTACTGTGCACGAGTTCACGACTCATGTTTCATTGTTTCACTTTGTATTTATAGTCTGCATGGACATGCAAATATGAATATAACACGTAGAGATGGCGATATAGTTAGAAGCGAATGAATTTACGAAGCAAAGCGTGTAAAAACATTATCCACGGATATCGCACTTTTCCCTAAAGTGTAGCACATGCGTGAGCCTAATTACAACGCGCCACGCGAGCGACCATGCACGGCCCGACTATTCCAACCAAGATGACGACATCGTACGACGAGTAATGTGTCCACTATGATGACGCTGCTGCCCATCATCAATCAAATCACAGAATGGTCAGTGACACTTCAATCGCTTAGTCGACTCTTACGACACCCGTAGGAGGAGTTGGGGTCGTGACAAATGTATTCTGCCGTCACCACATGGCTAACGTATTTGACGTAAATATAAAAAAAAAGTAATATCACCTAAAGGTCTCTGCCCACTAAAAACGTATGAGGCGGTGTTGGCCGGTACTGGAACGTCCTATTAGGCATAGCGGCATAGTCTCATACTTTTCAATACAAAGAATAGTTTTTTTGTCTGATACGTTCATGCTACGGTCATGGTATGGTACGGTCTAGTGGGCAGAGACCTTAACACTTTCCATGTGCAGCTAAAATCGATAGTGTCACCTCTCATGTGCGAATTCTCGCACAAAATTTCAAGCATAACCTGGCAACAGTATTAAAATTCCGCCAATACCTAATTTTATCAAATTGACACTTTTTACAGCTGATACGTGCGGGTAAGTTAAGGTAGCTTAGCTCGTACGTGCAAAATTTCAAATTATCCCTATATTTAAATACGACCCTATTATGCCGCATCATATATGCGCACCATTCGTGCGCGATGCGCCAAGCGACGTGGACGCATCGATGATTAATTAAATATCATATTTAATTACGAAATTAGCGCGGCCCGGCCGCTGCTTATGATTCGCCGCGATGAGTGCCTCTTCGAGTCAACCCATCGTGAACGATTTCCTCGCCTTCCTGCAACAGAAGGAGAAGGTGCTGCTGGAGGGAAGAATGGATGCTGCAACCGCTGTCCAGTTTAGTTCGTGGGCATCGAGTTTCAGCGTGGATGACATCTGTGAAGCGAAGCAGGTGTTGTGCCAGTCCCTTGGGATTGTTGGCACGTATGTTCCTCACAGAAAAGGGGATGAAACCGGGAAGAAGTCCCTTTTGGATATACATAAGATCCTTAAGGAGAACCGAGAGCGAATTCCGGAGTTTGTATCGAAGGATGCCTCTATCCTGCCGATACATGTTCCGGATAACATCGACGTTCGCTGCTTGTATCAGGACATCGTGGCCCTAAAAACAAGTTTAGCAGAAGTCATTTTGAAATTTGAAGCCGCCCAAGTCACTATTGCCGAGCTACGTGACGAAGTTGATAGTTTACGGAATGTCTCGACTCGGTCGACGGCATCAAATTTCAAGAGCGCTGACCGGCCCGCTACAAACGCTGAGCCTGTACGATCGCGTGCTGCTGACGCTGCTCCATGTGTCGCGGCCGCCGCCCCGCCGCCCGCGCGCCCCTCGCGCGTGCCGCCGCCTGTTGCAAAGTCCCGTCGGCGTAACTACGCTGACGTCGCCGGTCAGCCTGTCGCCGCTAACCGGGCCACCTTGCCTCCTGAGGGAACGGGTCCCAATATGGGCAATTCCTCCGGCATCTTTGTGGACAAGGAGGGGTTCACATTGGTGAAACGGAAGAGCAGGGTGCGCAGGGCGCCTCGAAAAACTCTGTGTGGCACTGCCGAGACGGTTAATTCCGGTCTTCCGGTTGCAACACCGAGTAGGGCGCTCTACGTGTCGCGCCTGCATTACTCCGCCGTGCCCAACGATGTGGTGGAGTACGTCCGCCGGAAGACGGGTTACTCGCTGAGGGTGCAGCAGCTGCGGTCGCACCACTACGTGCACTTCAGCTCGTTCGTGGTGCGTGTGCCGCGCCCGCTGCATGACACCATCGCGAGTGCAGACTTCTGGCCGAAGGGTGTCGTGTTTCGGCAGTTCCGAGGCAATCTGCCGAATCCTACGCCGGATCAGACGACGCAACGGGGCCACGTCGTTTCGTCGCCTAAATCAAACTAGTTTTAAGTTGTTTTTATATTTTTGTGTTTTTTTTTGTAGTTCACAGTGCCTTGGTGTTTAACTGTTATGCTGTTAATGCTGTGTAACTTATTTGAATAATAAAATAAAAAATAAAAAAAATAAAAATATATGCTGCATTCACGTATCATCAATACCTTCAAATGCATCACATATGATGCATGCACAGGATATGTGCTAAGTTTGAATTTTTTAATCATATTAT
>JALPQI010006710.1:0-51377 GCA_025490895.1 Thaumatotibia leucotreta | reverse complement strand
ATTGCAATTTATATGTGTTAATTAATTATTTACAATTTTCACTTTCAAAGGTATTCCGGACTCTTAAAAGTTTAATTGAGTTGTAGGTTTCTACTATAAGAAATAGCTTCACTCTCTAAAATATGTTGAAGCATATTAATAGTAATTATAGCCATGCCAAGCTGTATATGACCTCTTAATGTGAGATGTTAAACGAGCGAAGTATATAGCTGGATTAGAGGCAGAACAGAACCAACTATTTCGGTAAAACATCTTTTAGCAAATAGTTTTCTATGCTATTGGCATAGTAATAAAATTATATGATTTGTCTAAACCAACTTCAAGGAAATAGTAGGTTCTGCCTCTAAGCCGGTGATAGGAAGAAACTAGGTACATATAATATTTTCGCTGATTATTCCTACTATAGAATTTAAATGATACTAGTATACTACGAGCCCCGATGCAGTGGAGTTCGTCTAGTTCGAAACAATTTTTACAAATTTTTGAATATTTTAAAAATGGTCACATTATGCTAATGATAAATTGTATGAACGTTAGTCATGGTTAATGTACTACATTTCAAGAGACAACAATCTGAAGTACGCTTTTGTTGTTTAATAAATCGATTTTAACAAACCAGTGTCTAAATTATATTTTCGTTCGCCACCGTAATTCCGCGCTTATAAGCTTGACGCAAAATTCGCAGTGCATCAGGTGTACCATGTCGTCTTTAATATTAATGGCGTTCTTTACATTCATTGATTATTTACAAAATTCAAAATTGTGGAAAAAATTTAAAAAAATACCTCTCGTAAAATAGTTTTTTTTTTTTATTCTGATTTATTAAGTCCAAATATTTTATACTCAAAGTTACTACTTTAGTACTACTATTGAATAGTGAAGGTTTTGTCTCTAAACCTTTTCCCCCGGATGAACGGGATAATCTCGAAAAACTGTCTAACTGTACGAGAACATATGCATCGGGGCTCGTAGACAACTTGGTCTATAGGAACTGGAGTAGACATCACTGACAATCGAAAGTCAATCTTCTGTAAATTACTCAAATATTCTAACAGGACATATTGGAGCCAGATACAGAAAGGTCTAAATAAGATATTTTAGTACAAAATGGTTCTTAGCACTACATGCATACACTCATATATTTACTACATTGCTGAAAGTGATTCAGGGCAATTTCACTTTTTGGGCCACCCAATTAGTGTGAAGTTAAAAAACCTTACTTTCAGTTTTGAAAAGACAATTAATCACTAAATTTCGATACCTAATAACTCGGTTTTGTTGTTCGTTTTACAAACTACAAGCCATATTATAATATAAAAACGTGGATAAAGTATAAATTTCTAAAGATATATTGTACTTTATTAACTGTGATTACAAAGCTGACTGCAACTAAAGTTTTTTTTTAATTTCACGCTATTAGGGTGTCCCTAAAAGTGAAAATGCCCATAATATTATATAGATAAGTACTATTAATTACATAGCTATGGATTAAGTACTTTGAACACCTCAATTGTAGGAGATGAGATCCCATGTCTAAAGTTGAGCGATTATTTAAGTATAATCATTACTGAGAACATGTGTCTCATAATGAGTGTTTATTTATTACATATACTTTTTATTATTGATTTAATTGTGCTCAGATAACACCTCACTATTTGTATTTGATACCGTACTGCCTCCTGGTTGTGAGGAGTGAAAATAACATAACAGCTTATTAAATTGATGCAATATTTTTTTGTAATATTTATAACATATCATAATGATAATATGAGATTCCTAGTGGCTCTCTTAAATGTATCACAAAACATGTCTTAATATACTAAACTTTGACACCAAATCTGTACGGGCTCCCACTGTCCCAGAAAGCTGAACTTGTACAATGTACAGCAGTAGTTATCTATATATTTTAGTAGTTTTTGTAATTTTATAAAAAGTGATCACAGGAGTAGGAAACCTAGGTGGCGCTTCAGGGTTTGTCCAGTGGCTGAGGGCAAAGTTGTATAAAAAAAAAAAATTATTCAAAAACTTTACATATACAAAAAACCGATCACTGCTTATAATACTCGGGTTGATTACGCCCAACTCTATCAGTAGGTAGGTACCTAACAAAATTGAAAATATTGCAGTGTTTGTGTCTAGTCCGATCATTAGCGGATATCTTCTGTAATTGGTAATAGACTGACCAATGAACTGAATGATTTGGCATTGAGTGTCATTAAACAGTAATTGGGTTGCCCTTTTTAACTAAGCAAGATTACTATTTGTAACGTGTGTTAATTGTAGCTGTGAACTTCTTAACGTAAGGTATATCTTATGAAAAGTATATTCATCACCCTATGTAAACTATTTGCCACAGCTTAAACATTACGTCTCTTAAACTCTACGTAGATAATCGTATAGTGTGCTACCAGCATACAGGCTTCTATGTAACCCAGCAATGGGAGGCAATGCAGTGCAGATTATTAATAAACCCCTAAAAATTGTTTAATTAAAATCTCAACATGTTAAATTATTTCACTTTTTACGAAAACTTGAGTAAGATAATGACAGATCACGGCCACTCTTGGCGTTTCATAACTATGCCGTAGAAGCGTTAGGTACCTACATCCTTATATTGACTATTAGTAGAAAATAACAATAATTGTATGTACAGTTAATTTAAATATTTTTGACCTGCTAATACTTGAAAACTATTGTTAGTAGGTAACGCGTATTGTGATATTTATGTAAAATTTATGTTGCTAGGTACACGGAAACAAATAGTTGCCATAGAGGCGTTTAACCCGCTGGTTTCTTTAGGTGGTACTCGTTTGGAAAGGGTTGCCGAAGCTCGGAATCTAGGTCTTATATTTGATGAATGTCTTAGATTCGAGAAACATATATCGGAGACCATGCGTAACTGTTTCTATCGCTTAAAAGTATTGTACAGAATTCGTAAATATCTGTGTGTTGATATGCGCATAAAGTTATGTGATGCGCTGGTGCTCTCTAAACTTAACTATGGTGATGTGGTTTATGGCGGGCGACTGTTGTCTCGGACTCAGAAAGTGGTGCAGCGTATTCAAAATGCATGTGCACGGTTTTGTTTCCCTATCCCCCGTCGCACCCACATTACCCCGTTTTTAAATGAACGAGACCTCATGAACATGTCTTCTCGTAGACATTTGCATCTTGCCACCTTATTGTTTGGGGTACTAAAGAATAAAAAACCAGCATACCTCTATGACAAACTGAATTTTTCTAGTCGTGCTATCAGACATGCGCCACGTCTAACATTCCCACCACATCGCACGGTTGCCTTCCGTGGCAGTTTCCGTTTTGCTGCCACCAAGTGCTGGAACGATTTGCCACCACCAATCCGAAATTGTAAAACTGTAGCCACTTTTAAAACCCATACAAAACGGTTCTTAATTGCTACGCAAAAAAACACTCAATAGGCAATCGAGCAAATACCTACACAAAATATACATACTCACTCACATACACTCACAGCACTCACGCCACACACAAATGTATAAGTACCTACGTAGGTTGCCCTGAAAGTTTCGGGAATCGGAAAAAATACGCATTTTAATGAAATAAAAGTACTTTTATAGTTTTTCAAAGTATTCTCCTTTGTGTTTAATACACTTTTTCATTCTCTGAAACCAGTTTTTAAAACAGTTATTGAAGTCTGAAGTGGGGGTTGACAAAATGGCCATTTTATAAGCGTCGACTGCTTCTTCCGCGGTCTGAAAACGCTGACCACGCAACCGATTCTTTATTTTCGGGAAAGTAAAAAAATCGTTGGGACTTAGGTCGGGGCTGTACGGAGGATGGTCCAGTAATTCGACGTTTTCGCCCTTCAGATAGTCGTCTGTTTTCTGAGCGGTGTGAGGGCTGGCATTATCATGGTGTAGTATAATACGGCGGTTAGGGTTAGTTTTTCGCAGTTCAGCAAAAACAATCGGTAAACAAACGCCTATATACCAATCGGCATTGACAGTTCTTCGATCTTCAAGAGCGATAGTCGCCACGTGACCCGATTTGGAGACAAACGTGGCTACCATTTTTTTGATCGTGCTGCGAGAACGAACAACTTTTGTCGGCTTCGGTTCGTCTTCGTAAACCCAGACTCGAGATTGGTTTTTCGATTCAGGCTCATATGCGTAAATCCATGATTCGTCACCTGACACAATACTAAAAACGGCATTTGAGCTTCCTCCATTAAGTCTTTTTAAAGTTTTGCGGCACCAATTGACACGTACCGTTTTCTGGTCGTCAGATAACAAGTGAGGAATCCACCGGGAAAATAACTTCCGCACGCCCAACTCTTGTTGTAAAATAACCTGACTCATTCCAATGCCTAAAGTCTCCTGAATCTCCCGATATGTAACATGCCTATCTTCCTTTATCAGTTGGCCGTTTTCGGTCGACCCTCACGTACGTCATCCGCAAGAGACACACGGCCACGTTGGAATTCCGAATACCACCTGTATATGGTCGTCTTTGAAGGTGCTTCACTACTAAAAGCAATAGTTAATCGGTCTCCACATTGTTGTTGTGTTAATCCACTTTTAAAGTCATAATAAATCATTGCTCTAAAACTTTCGCGGGACAGCTCCATTTTCACCAGCGACTCAACGACTTTAAAAAACAATTGAAAATCGGACATTGTTTTTTTTTTCTAAGTGGCCAGTGTTTTCGAATAATGAGACTTGTAAGAAAGAGGTATAACACATGTCAAATATACGTTCCTAAGTATTAAATTCCCGAAATTTTCAGGGCATCCTACGTACTCGTATATAATAATTGTAATAAACATAATATCCTGCCTATAATTATGTTTATAATGATAGTGTAGTTATAATTCGTATTGTATCAATTAGTGAATTTTAAATGTATACCATTAGTAATAGTCCCAATGTAACTATGCAAGGTGTCTTAGATAAATAGTGCCATCTTCTCTGTATACCTCGGGCCTCACTGAAAATCAGCGTTGCGTAGTGTGCCCTGCGGTGCCCTACGTGACAACAAGCTGAGTGAGGACCCTTTGGCACAAATTCAATATCTCTGTTCTTAATGTAATATAATTTTAAGTTATGTTTTGTGCTAATAAATTCATTTCATTTCATTTCATTTCATATTTATGATACGTTTTCGTAAAAGCCTGCATGGTGGTAACACAGGGTATACTCGTGCCTATGTTGGTACTACGAGTTAAAACAATTGATTGCTGGATTTGAAATTATTTAAATAAGAAAGAAAGACAGTGACGTCGATGACTGTCCATGTCGGTGTTGGTGACATACAATCGTGAAGATTCAGCCTATATTTTAATTACCTTGATTAGATATAATAAATGCAATTTTTTCACTGTACAATGTTTTGTAGGGGGCCTTTCAGTTTGGTCCGCCGCTGCGTGCACCGTCAAACGGGACAACAGTTTGCGGTCAAAATCGTGGATGTCGCCCGATTCACTGCCAGTCCTGGACTCAGTACTGCTGGTAAGTACCATATCAAGCACGCATTGAATTTTGCCCCTAGTGCCCCCCCCCCCACGGATCCGCGCCTGTTGTCTGCTGAACTTTTAACGCTTTGACAAATAATTAGTGTAGTAGGTAGATAAATTACCGCGGGCTTGGAATTGCGTAAGTAAGTAGTGGTACTCGTATTGCGTGTTTATGTGTCACGACATTGGTCTAAGGCGACCAGCGGCGAGCGAATCCATGAGTTGGAGCGGAGCGATATGAGAACTCCCTCTTTACACGTATGGTTTTCCGCTAAGCCGGTCGCCTTAGACCAATGTCGTGGCCAGGCCATTAGAGTGTAACTTTTTAGTAACACCACCACAAAAGCATTTCAAGCCCTCAGTAGTTTATCTATACAATACAACCAAAATGTTCATACTATAAGCGACAAAATGGAACCTTTTACTAAAAAACAATTAACAATGAATAAGGAAAATTATTTTTTTTCCTCTTCAAAGCATAATTACCGTAACACACATTGTGATGACATTACTCATAATAAGTCTCAACAATTTTAACGTAATACTGAAATTCGTTGTTATTTTGATTTTCTTACGATAGTACAGTCGAGCACCCTGTATACCACCAAATATTTGTCAGCATCGTGGCAAAAATAGAAAGAAAAGCCCTGGAAAGAACAGAAACATTATAAGTACCTAATATGAATGACGGGGGTGAACGTTTCATTTGAGAATAATACATTATATTCGTTGACGCACTAAACGCCCAGCCACGACACCGGCGGCGAGCGAATCCATGAGTTGGAGCGGGATGCCGATATGGGTACTCGCTCTCGCACGTATGGTTTGCCGCTAAAGGTGCGTTCAAACTAAAAGAGCATTCGCTGTTCTAACCTCCCACTCTACGAAATTCGATCGGTACACAAAACGTGATTGGTTGATTTCGCAGAACGGGCGCTAGAACAGCGAATGCTCTTTTGGTTTAAACGCACCTTAAGCCGGTCGCCTTAGACCAATGTCGTGGCCACAGCATAATAGGTTTCTAATGAGTTAAGTAATGATAAAGATAGTTTCACTTGCATCATACAGTCTGCTTCAAAAAATATATTAACTATTTTGATCCTTGTGTCTCCGATCAGTATCTACCTTATGCCTAGTGGCATCACACCATCACCAATCGCAATTGTTGAGCCACTTGCACCTTTGCCGCGGAATGTTGAATTTAGATTTCCTAGTGGAGTACCTTTGTATGGCTGCTTCCGCGTTTCAACTACTGCAGCTGTAGCCGGGTCACGTCCTACGATGGCGGGATGGTCGTTGCACCGTATTTTGGAGAGCGGTGATAAGAGGGTGTTAAAAATGAGCTGTCCAGCCTGCTCGGCCATATCTATAGCATCACCCTGACCCCGCCCACTACCCCCTAGTATTTTTCCTCTTGACATTTTCCGACGTTAGGTGATCTTTCTCGTTACAAACGTTTTGTTTTATTTACTTGCGGGTTGCGATAAAGAGTTGGGATCTCCTAAATAGATACTTTGTGTTAGTGTTATTAAAAAATATCTTAAATAAATAAATATATATCTTAAATTAAGAAAAATATGTTAACATCATAAGATAAAGAAGTCTCTACCATACGGAACAGGGTTACGTTTTCAAAATGACAGGCGTTTGTCCGTTCCTCGAACGTGTTTATTTTACTATACAGCGTGGGTATTTGATACGGGCGAATAATTAATCCAGCTATAATATCTGATCCTACGAGTCGTATAAGATAACCATTTCGTTAAATTTTGTTGTTGATTAGGTGTAATGATTTTTCTAAAGTGCAACCCAGCAGCAATGTATGCCGGCCAACTGACATGAGACTCGTATGACGTTTAGATACTTATGTCTACTTTAAGTAATGTGGCTACCAGTGGATGCAATACATTGCGGGCTCAATTATTTTGTATGAAAAAAAAATACCTTAATTTCTAAAATAAATGTATGTAAATAGGTTCCCTAGGTCCGATAGTAATCGCCACTAAAATATTCGCCCGTATCAAATACACACGCTGTATAGAGGAATTTTGTGAACTTCTTTACTGTAAAGATGATACCTATAATAAATTATTATATGAACATTTCTCTCATTTAGTCAAATGTATATTTTACAGATCTCAAGCGCGAGGCTACAATATGCCACATGCTGAAACACCCCCACATCGTGGAGCTCTTGGAGACCTACAGCTCCGAGGGAATGCTCTACATGGTCTTCGAATAGTAAGTTCCGTTATGAACATTTTATTATTTTGAATGGCATCGAAATATTAATCATATGTACAGATGTAGTGCAAAATTCTTTCTCTTCGGCTTTTCACGGACACATCCGAGTTCACATTGCTGTCACAATGAACTTCAGTATATATTGCACTGAAGCCAATTGAGACAGGGAGATTAATTCGAGCGTTTCCGTGAAAAGCCAAAGAGAAAGGATTTTGCACTACATCTTTATCATCGTTTCAGCTACTGATAAATTTTTCTTCATTGCCATGAACTCATGATATCACAATTACAACTACATCTATCACTTTTTAAACATTTTAAAGGATTGGGAAGCATTACATGAATAATGCAACGGTGGGTTTTGCGGCTCTGTATTTGACGGACGACCGATATTATTTGTTCTACAGTCGCCCTTAAAAATATAGGAGCTAGCCACGGTGCTCAAATATCAAACACTGAACATGTCATCATCATCAGCCTATGATAGTCCACTGCTGGACGTAGGCCTCTCCCATTAACTATGCGTATAGATAGACGCATTAGGAGGTAAATGCCCATAATCGCCACGCTGGGCAAGCGGATTGGCGATCGCAGTAATGTGTCCACTATGATGACGCTGCTGCCCATCATCATTCTTTTGTCAAATAATGGTCAGTGACACTTCAATCCCTTAGTCGACTCTTACGACACCTGCAGGACGAGTTGGGGTGGTGAAAAATGTATTCTTACTGCCGTCACCACACGACCACTGAACATGTACCTGCCAGATATTTTTGAGCTCTCTGGCCGCTCTGATATATCTGATGGCGACTTTACCTTTCATTAAAACGTCTAATCAGTAGGTATTCCTATTCGAATTGCAAGTAGAATAACCAATTAGTGACAAGTACTAAACCTATATTGATTTAAACTTTCACGATTATCACTCATATTTTAATTAAACGTAAGTTTACGCGATTAAGACTCGTTTGTCTTTAAAATATAAGTACTAAACCTATCGATGACTAATCCAATAAGTTGTAAAATGTTATTATATGATACACCTTCCACGTGTGTACAAACGACTGGCATGAAGCAGATAAAATCTGTTGAAAATGAAATAAATTCATAACAAAAACATTATTTACACCGACACGGCGTCACTATTACATTGTCTCTAGTGCTACTTGTTGCTTTCGATGTTCAAGCCAAGGTGAACATTCCTGAATAATTAATGTCTCGCTTAATTGGGTTATAAACATTTATGGTCTGGCTCTGGCGTACGGTAGTATCTTTTAAATGTGAAAGAAGGGGTTCAGTTATCCAAATAATTTCCTTTGCCTTTAACGTTAGTTAGTTTGTGTAGGTACATTTTTCAAGGTTCCAAAGTTATCTACAGACACTTCACTAGACAGCTACAGTAAATGCAATTCTGTAGCTAATAATAGGTACATGCATATATATAGGTTTTCTCGTATATTATACGTGTGTGTACCTTTTCAAGTGTAATAAAGGTAAAATGTATTTAACATTTTTTATTTGCGTACCTTTTTGCCCTTTATTGTTATTGTGACAAGAGCGAAAAAGGTAAGCAAATCGATTTCCTCGACTATAGATATTGTACGTATCTGTAATAGATCTCATCTCCTGTCCATATTATTTACCACATTATTTATTCCTTTGCGTTTTATGCTAATTGTAGTGTATTGTAAAATACAATAATTCAAGTCTTTTACCGTCTTACACACAATATAGTGAGTCATTATTTATTACCCATTATGTAATAATCGCATGATGCTAATTGATCAGTTAATATTTATGAGGATACATCATCGATAGCGTTCATATATGTTTTATTTATTTTTATTTTAGGTTCGCCAACAGGTGACATATTAATACTTAAAGATAAACATGCCAGTAATAACAAATCGCTCGAGTATTCACCCAATTACAGGCAAACTCAACATGCATAATGAGAGTAACTGCTAACATAAATCTTAACTAAGTAGTTTACAAATAGTATAGTACAATGTTTTATATAACCAAATTACAGATAGCAAAATTAAGCTACAAAATGATTTTACATTATAGATAAATTGATATTAAATAATTATAAATATAGACTGAAACTAGATGATCGTAAAATTCGTAATAGGTCTCCGAAGTTAATTAACAAATGTTTGCGTTCCTTGAACAAAATATTTCTGTTTTTCAGTATGGATGGATCTGATCTCTGCTTCGAAGTGGTCCGCAGAGCGAGCGCCGGCTTCGTCTACAGCGAGGCTGTTGCTTGGTTAGTAAACGAAATAAGACAATTCTTACTTTATTTTACTATTACCTACTTAACACATTGATGGATATTGCTTTTAAGTATCCATCGTTAAGTCTACATCGCTAACGCTTATAGGCATACTGTCCCACAAATTGTTGTAACTATTCATGAAAACGAATTTTCTTTAACTGACACAAGAGTAGGTAAGTGAAATGTTTTATACCTACAACCTACACTGAGGGCAGCTTATAATAATAAATAAGGTTAGCTTTTGCGAATGCTTGATATAATAAAGGTGTAGATAGCTTTAGTATGAATGAAATTTTTGCTCTACTGTATTTTACAATACTCCGTTGGTAAAGGTATTGATCAAATCAAATCAAATCAAATCAAATCAAAATCTTTATTTGTAGAACATAGGTAGGTACATCGGTGGTAGCATACAATATTGTTCTGCTATGTTTCGCCAATAGGCATACAAATTTTTCGTTCGATCGTTTGATGTTACATAGCACTGAAATAAAAAGCGCTGTTGACAACAGTCCGCCATAACCTTTATCGGCGGAAAATCAATATTTTGAATACCCCCTCATCTCCTGCCATTTACCATTCTTAATTTCAGATTCTCGTATCACCGTCCACTTTGCGGAACAGGATGCTTAGCCAAGTTGCCGATCGCTAGCGTATCGTAGTTTTCCCTCTCTGTCACTCTTTCATATTAGTGCGACAAAGACAGTTAGCTGCCTTTCGCTTACGATTATTAAGCGTTAGTGATTGGCAACTTGTCTAAACACCCTGATGGGCAAAAACAACACTTTCCACAGTCACTACATGCGGCAAATCCTCGAGGCGCTACGCTACTGCCACGAGAACGACATCGTGCACCGCGACGTGCGGCCGCACTGCGTTTTGTTAGCGGGTCGCGATAACTGCGCGCCCGTCAAGCTGGGCGGGTTCGGTGTGGCCGCTCAGCTGCCGGCGCCTACTTCTCATCGCGCGCCGCCCGGTTTGTACTTTCACATTAACTTTATATAGAAAATAAACTTTATATAGAAAAATAAACTAGTCCATCACATATATCTTATAATATTGAATAGGTAATTGAAACATCAAATGTTTGAATGAACGGCGATATAAAGAAACTCGCCTTTTTAGTGACAATATCGGTCTAACAAATTATTTCAACTCGTCATGTAACAGCAAGTAACAATGATGTTTTAACTCAAGCGAACGTTTAATATTTTCCTATATGAATTAAAATAATATATTCATTTGAAATAAAAAAAAACCTGTTCTTAGTTGATAACTTTTTAGAGACCGTGTGGTTACTTAGACATTTCGGCTAAAATGGGGTCATATGTCATATCTAGGCCTAGGACATTGTGTATATCTGTTAAGTTAAACAATTTTGGGATTTCCTGAGAATTACCCGGATATTTCTTTGTTGTTGACTATATAGTACCTGAATTCTGCAATTAATGTTCAGTCAAAGACAAAATAAGGTGTACACAAAAATGTTCAAAAATATGTCCCAGTGCACTCTAATTCTGTGTAATAAGAACGTCGTAACATATTTATGAGCGGATTCTTTCGATACTTATTTTTGCACTTTACTGTTCCAGTTGCATTGAACATAATCAAAATAACAGTACATACAATTTAAACACGTGAGTGTGTATACGCACCGCGAAATGTATACGCTTTAAATATGAAACTAAAATAACCTGTACTAAAAGCAGGTTGTATTGTACAGAATTGGTGAGGGACACTCGACCGCTAATGGGCCCCATGGGCCAAGCTTATCTCAAATCAGACGAGTACGGTAAGACTCGAATATTGTGCTGTAACTGCATGGACATACTGTGCATTTTCCATTAGCACACTCATCACCGATACACTATGTGTCTTTTGCAGCAGACATCAGACTTGATAATCGCTTCGAATTCTACCCAATTGGCACTTTTTCACATACAACACGGACCCTGTATCCTGCGTGATGTTATTACTACATTCATTTCATATAGATAGTCGAAATTTTATTTTTCTTTCATCATTGGCTTTTTAATGGTAATCAAATCACAAAATTAGAACTACTACTTGTTTATTTTTAGTTTTTAATTCCTTGAATAATACGATTCTTACTGATTTAAAATAAATTTTGAGTCGGTCAACAGAGAAAGTTCGAAAATCTCGAATATAACCTTAAATACATAAATTTCAGTTAATACCGTTTTGAACCAGATGTACGATATATTGCTATTGTAAAAGATTTTGAAATAAGATTGGAATAAAAGGTGTTCAGGTTTAATCTTACAAATCTAAATTTCAATGTATCCATCATCATTGTCGCCCCCAATGTTTTATAAAACCATTTGTCTCATATATATGTTAAATATCCAAGTCCTGTGATACATTTGAAAAAGTGTGTTGTCTAATTGTTTTGATTAATATGTTCAAGTAAGTGAAAATTAACCTATATAATAATATAACCAAGCATGCTACTGAGACGAACGTTTATCACTTCGCTACAATTCCAAACGTTGTTAAAGTTCAGTCGAACCTTTATTCCGACTTACTTTAAATTGTTAAGTAACCATGTGCTGTGGTAAAGGGTTATTTTACTAACAATAGCTGTCAATTTATAATTTCAAAAATTATAAATTGACAGCTATTGATACTACAATATAGGAAAATTTATAAATTGACAGCTACTGACACTACAATTTTTGTTAGTCTTCTCAGTTCTACTGCAGTAAATGGGCTTCAGCTAAAATATTGATCAAAATTGGTTATCTTTTTCGACGCCACGTCAAATACAAACTCACTCAGACGCCACGTCACCAAAATTTTAAAACTGAATCTAAACTTTACGCACGAATGTGTAAGTTTATCTTGTTCTGTGGACCGTGACTTACATATTTTTATAGATCTTTGGAGTTGAACCTGCCGTATTGATATATCAGTCATTGGCAAAATGTCAAAGACAGTCAATCGTTCACTACAGAAGGTGCTTTAGGAAAACAATCGATTGACTTGCACATGTCAGGTGTCAGGTTGTTACTATAAGCTTGAAATAAGCAAAATGTCGATTCTGTGAACGACCTGATAGGATCATCAGTTTGTTTCACAGCAGTCCTATCTGTGTTTACCTTTACGTTTTCCAATTCTCGAAGCTAATGCATTATATACCTTCAGGACGTATCGGGATCAATCGTTCACTACAGAAGGTGTCAGGTTGTTACCTACTATAAACTTGAAATAAGCAAATGTCGATTCTGTGAACGACCTGTAGGATCGTCAGTTTGTTTCACAGCAGTCCTATCTGTGTTTACCTTTACGTTTTCCAATTCTCGAAGCTAATGCATTATATACCTTCAGGACGTATCGGGACACCTCACTACATGGCGCCCGAGGTGGTGTCGAGCCAGCTTTACGGCAAGCCGGTAGACGTGTGGGCGGCCGGGATTCTGTTGCACGTGCTTCTAGTTGGCTACTTGCCGTTCACTGGCACGAGGGAGAGGCTGTTTGAAGCTATATGCAGAGGAAGACTGCGGGTAAGTGATTGCATAACAAATTACAACTAATATTACACTTGGAAGCCTCTTTTCTATATCTCTTACTACACACACCGGCAATGAAAAACGGGTCAGGTGTTTTTTTCATAGAAAATAATCAAACATGGAGATTTCAAATATTTTTTTAAAATATTTATAGTGTAGGTAAAATCTATTTTTAAATCAGGTTGTATTGGAATTCCCCTAATTTTTTAAATAAACCCAAAAAAATTGTATAGACAAAAGTGTAGACCGTTTAAGAAAACCACCTAAAATGTATGGTAAATGGAGTTTTTTAATCACGAGTTGCTATTTTTATATCTACGGAGTCATCTGACGATAAAGTTCCGTGTATTTCGGATCGGGTGAAAACTTCAGGGAAATTCCAATACAATCTGATGTTGAAAACGGTTCCACTTGTATTATAAATATTTGTAATCAGCATGTTTCCAGTATTTTCTATTAAAAAATCCACCTGATTGACCGCGAGTGTAGATTAAAAAATTCCGTAATTTTTTTGGTAAATTAAATACAACTCTTAACTTCGAACTTGCACGGAGAGAAGCAATATTCTCGCAATGTTTCTGCATTCATTATAATATTTATAATGAAATGTAAATTGTTAACAGTTCGACGCTCCTCTTTGGGATGATATCAGCGACTCCGCGAAAGATTTGGTCCAGCGAATGCTGACGGTCGACCATACCCAGAGAATAAGCATTCAGGATGTTCTCAATCACAGATGGATAAGAGTAAGTCTTTTTATTTGTTTATTACGCTGACGCATACGTGAGATTATTAAATTTCATATTATCAAAGAGCTTTGTGTACAATAATATATAGGCAAACACGGTATGCATGACATAATAATCTGGGGGCACGGCAGTGCCGGCCAAGTCGAGCAAAAAAAGGCACGGCCGTACCATCCTTTTCTCGAAGCCGTTCAGGCCATTTTCAACCGTCTGTAATTTCGCGCTGGTTACAGCTAGAAGTCTGAATTTTCTGCGACGTGTAGGCCATAACATGAGTTACATAATAATCTTGTTTGATTTCAATTATAACTTGTAGTTTAAAAATTACCGCATGTCAAAGTTCCTTAGTTTTGTCACTCACTGACTCACCGATCATCAATAATCTAAGGTATTTCTAGATGGCCTAGGACCTCAAAATTTGAAACATAAGTAGTTTATAGCCTACCTATTACACAGAAAATCTGAAAATTTGAAATTTCTGCCAGATTTTAAAGTTATGAAAACTACTCAAATAAGTTTGTAATCCCATACAAATACATGCTAATACAAAATTAATTATGCGGTTGTTGCAAATAAGTTTTCCCCTCACTAGCTCGTAAAGTGCTCGTTTATCCTTTAATACGAACGTGTAAAAACGTAATGACCTTGGTTTTGGAATAACAAAACGTAAAATGCTCATGGAAATCGTTCCATATTAATGATAATTAAATAATTTGTTTGAGAATTTAGTGTAAAATACAAACCTTTATATAATATGATGATTTTAACATATAAATCCTAAAATTCCATAAGTAACAATTGTTTTAGTGAATGATGATAAGATGACTATATGCAATCACAAAACGCAGAAAATGTCAACGTCAACATTGTCAAAGAATATTATAGGTTATAACCTTTATTTACCGACTCAAACACGCATAAAAATAGTAAACTAAACAACTTTCAGGGTGTTCTGTTATAATTTTGTAAAAATAATGAATGAGAATGATTTAATAAAGCATTGGCGTTGGTGTAGTGCAACTACAGGAATGTGTTAAAATCGTGCTGCGTTTACTTTTTCGTCCTAAGTTTACTGCGACAAAATCTTGCATTAAGTACATGATGCATTTGGAAAATTATTATCACTAACCCGATGATGATTGTAATGTGAACAAATAATTACCTTTTTTGAGTTTCCTCGCTATAGTGAGGGGCAAAGTTTTGTCTTACACACGGGTGCAAATGTATTTTACTTCTCGTATGTTAAAACACTCGCTGCGCTCAGGATTCTATTTTAGAACCACTCGCTTCACTCGTGGTTCAACTAAAGAATCCTTTCGCTTGCTCGTGTTTCAATTTCATACTCGCGGGTAAAATACAACTTTGCACCCTTGTATAACAATAGTATATTACTACCGAGGCCGGGAAGTGACTGGTTGCCGGCTGAATATATGTAGACGGCCGAGCGAAGCGAGGCCGGATAGTATTCGGACGGCAACCCGTCACTTCATGGCCGAGGTATGTATAATGCTTTTCTCAAACATGCAATGAAATGAAACAAAAAAAAAAATCACCTTTCCAAGAAATCATAAGTCAACTACATAACTAAGTCTTTGAAACACAACAAAAGTCAAATACGACAGCGACACCTCATTTTTTTTTTAAGATTGACCTGTTTGAAAGTTGCAAATTTTTTATTTAAAAAAGCGGTATTAGACGACGCGGTCGGTTGGGTCCAATTAATCGCATGCAGTGATCGGGGCCGACGGATCGTGCCGTATAATACTGCTTTTTAAATATTATTTCGAGTAGTTATTATACATTTATTGTAAATTATATAATTTAAATACCTAATTATAACTGCAAAAATTTGCCAATCATTTTTTTTTATACTAATATTACTTACAGATAATTATTGGCTAAAAACCAAGATGCCAGGTCACAACCCTATGTCAAATGAAAATTAAAAAAGAGGTACTTGCCGGCCTAGGCCGGAACGAGCTACTTCCCGGCCACTTTTTTGGCACTTAACTACAACATTTCATTGCATGTTTGAGAAAATAACTATTATATGGCGGAATGAAGCGGGTTGGAACAAAGAGTTCTTTGGATTGTGGGTTTTCTAGCCAAATATTTTTCTTGGTCCCATACCTACAAGATTTAAATTCTGTTATTTTTTTAGTTTTCATGCTAATCCCAATTTTCATAAATCCCAAATTGAGGGATAATCTCTGAAGGCCCTCCAGCTGCACGGAATCTGGTAGCGGCCCTCCTGACACAATAGTACATTACTACCGAGGCCGGGAAGTGACTGGTTGCCGGCCGAATATATGTAGACGGATAGTATTCGGACGGCAACCCGTCACTTCATGGCCGAGGTATGTATAATGCTTTTCTCAAACATGCAATGAAATGAAACAAAAAAAATATCTAATTCAACTGCATAACTAAGTAAGTCTTTGAAAGATTGAAACACAACAAAAGTCAAATACTTTTTTCTATATATTTTAAGTCCTTGTGGACAGGCGAAAGCACTAAGCTATACTGCCTTAAAAATCAAATACGACACAGACACCTTATTTTTTTTTAAGTTCGACCTGTTTGAAACGCGCCAATTTTTAATTCTAAAAAGCAGTATTAGACGACTCGGTCTGTTGGGTCCAATTAATCGCATTCGGTGATCGGGGCCGACGGATTGCGATCCGTATAATACTGCTTTTTAAATATTATTTTGAGTAGTTATTGTACATATTTTAAATTATATAATTTAAATACCGAATTATAACTGCAACAATTAGCCAATCATTTTTTTTAATACTAATATTACTTACAGATAATTATTGCCTAAAAGCCAAGATGCCAGGTCACAACCCTATGTCGAATGAAAATTAAAAAAGTGGCACTTGCCGGCCTAGGCCGGCAACGAGGTACTTCCCGGCCACTTTTGTGGCACGTAACTACAACATTTCATTGCATGTTTGAGAAAAATCTATTTCCATTCCACCCTGTCATCATCATCATATCAGCCATAAGACGTCCACTGCGCAAATCATTATTATAAAGTTTATAAACGTAGTTACCGTAAAATTGTTTAATATTATAATAAGCTGTATTTTAAAATAACATCTTATTCGGATTTCCACTGTTCAATTTACATTAACGCTTTTATGCGGAAGTCAACAATTAATAATGAAGTACCTTACCTAATAAATTAACATCACAAAATTCACTTATGTATTATCAAATATGACTACGGACAACCTAGCCAAACGAATTGGAAATGTATTTTCTCAAACATGCAATGAAATGTTGTAGTTACGTGCCTAAAAAGTGGCCGGGAAGTACCTCGTTGCCGGCCTAGGCCGGCAAGTGCCACTTTTTTAATTCTCATTCGACATAGGGTTGTGACCTGGCATCTTGGCTTTTAGCCAATAATTATCTGTAAGTAATATTAGTATTAAAAAAAATGATTGGCTAATTGTTGCAGTTATAATTAAGTATTTAAATTATATAATTTAAAATATGTACAATAACTACTCAAAATAATATTTAAAAAGCAGTATTATACAGCGCGATCCGTCGGCCCCGATCACCGAATGCGATTAATTGGACCCAACAGACCGAGTCGTCTAATACTGCTTTTTAGAATTAAAAATTGGCGCGTTTCAAACAGGTCGAACTTAAAAAAAAAATGAGGTGTCTGTATCGTATTTGATTTTTAAGGCCAGTATAGCTTAGTGCTTTCGCCTGTCCACAAGGACTTAAAATATATAAAAAAAAGTATTTGACTTTTGTTGTGTTTCAAACTTTCAAAGACTTAGTTATGCAGTTGACTTATAATAGGGATGATGACTGTTGCTAAAATAAATTATTTAACATTATGCACGACATAATACACGAATAAATTATTACTAAGATGTAGATTGCTGTAATTTTTGTACAGAACTTTATTTAATAAATTGAAAAGAACTTAAAAGAGTAGGTCCTTTGGCAGTACTTGAACGTGACGTCACTTTTGAGTATTTCATATAAAATTCCATAGTGGTGATCGTTTTGACAGTTCGATAAAAGATGCTGATTTGACTTGCCAGTCATGACATGCCTATTTCTAAGAATGGAGATAATTTTTTTTGTTTCATTTCATTGCATGTTTGAGAAAAGCATTATACATACCTCGGCCATGAAGTGACGGGTTGCCGTCCGAATACTATCCGGCCTCGCTTCGCTCGGCCGTCTACATATATTCGGCCGGCGACCAGTCACTTCCCGGCCTCGGTAGTAATGTACTATTGTAGTACAACAAAGTTCAAATTACTTTAAATCAAACGCGGGGTCGTGAGTACGCAGTGTTTGTTAAACAAAAAGTAACTTAAATGATGCCAGTACAAAATAAATCAGATACCTATATAAACAAGAATATCAAAAACTAAAAATGTAGGTATGTAATACTGGGCGTTTTAATAATACAGTCGTATTTTAAAATGGCGCGGGTGAGACGCGGGTAGTGCTGCGCAGACGCGCACCGCCAACGCCACCGTGTGACAGTCACAGTCAGTTGCCCGTGCGCCGTAGGTAATGGATGGCTATTTGGGTGTTTCAGAATTAATTTGCGATTCTCGTGTGCGTACTGAAGCGATTATTTGTCTTTTTCAACGTCTGTAAGGATTACGAATTTGTTTAGGGATTTGATTTGCTAGAGATTTGGATATTGTTGTGTAGGTAATTTCAACGTAGGTGTTTCGTATGAACGAAATAATACGTTGGGGTTAAAATAATAAAAAAATCTTTACTTCGTTGTCGTGTTAGCGACTGTTAATTGTGTTCATATACTAATTTAGAAATTGTTTGTGTAGGTAATTTTAGGATTACGAACTTGTTTAGGGATTTGATTTGCTAGAGATTTGGACATTGTTGTGTAGGTAATTTCAACGAAGTAATGCGTTGAAGTTAAAAAAAAGCTACATAAAAGTAGATTTAGATAATGCAAATATTATAAAAAAAAAATAATATTCAATTTAACTACGAACATTTTTATGAAATAAGTCCAGTCAAAACTAAATTTGAGATTATGAATAGAGCTTATGTCCATCGCACTCAGTTCCCCATATGTATAGCTTACGCCATAACTATTCATAAATGCCAGGGTCTAAGTTTAAATAATGCTCTAATGGATTCTATCGGTTCTGGAGTGTTTACATGTGGGCAAGCGTATGTAGCACTTTCCAGGGTCACAAGTTTGAACGGTATACATCTAGTAAATATCGATTTCGGTAGCATTAAAGCGCAGGAATCTGCAATATTAGAATATAATAGACTAAGACGCAAATACCGTCCAGACTTGTCAGAAATTGTTCCATCAAAGCCCCGGAAAAAAGCCCATAAAGACAGGGAGTGGGCTATGAGAAAAATGGTAGCTGACGTACAAGAAGTAGTACCCGAAAAGAAAAAAAAGAAGAATACCTACCTACAAAAAGAGATGAGATCCCATCAAAAACATTACATGTAAAAAGGTGCAAGTCTCGCAACATAGCAGTTGTTACACCACAAAAAAGTTATGAGATCAATTGTTTAACCAAGTCAATAATTCTGTAGTTACTACAAGGGGGTATCCATAAAACTCGATTTCTACTAACTTGCCTAACTTGAAACTGCATGTAGATATACTCATTTTATTATAGGTATCAATAAAGAGTAAGCCAAATTAGCTTGAGATTACCAAGCGAATTAAGTTTGATGATCCACCACTACCTATCCATGGGAACATTTGTCTAGCAGCTTTGTCATAAATTGTTACCTTATAACAATTACTTAATTAACAACATCTTATAGTAACTGTATTAATATAATATATCTGTATTTTTTTTATATAAAGAATGACTTGGCCATCGACCACATCTTACTGAATGTCTTTAGGGCATTGCTAAATTAGGGTTGTTTTAAGCAGTTGATTTTATTACTTACCTATGTACTGAGTGTTTTTGAGGTCGTGAAGCAAAATAATGGACATAATACGGAATTAAATCTGAGAGCGAGAGAAAGAGTGTTTTTCAAGAAATAGAAAATTTCGTTTGTTATAACATGGTCAGCAGATATCCTATACACCGTTTGACAAAGGCATAATAGGATGACTATATATACTCTGACAACCAAATTATGTCAGTAGAAAAGCGTGCGAAATTCAAAATTAGTATTTCACGCGGTTTCCTATTGACACCGTTTGGTTTGAGTAAGTATATACAGTCAGCATCAGAAGTCACTATACACTCGAGGTGTCCAAAGAGAGGTTAACATTTAAACTTTCAAAAAGTTGTTGACTGTCATGATAGTATTTACTTGTGAGCGCTTAACAAGTCACAAATATCTTAACAGTTGATTTTCATTAATTTCTTAACATACAACAAATCATTGATACCTCAGCTGTTAAAAAACCACTGGTACCTAAGCAGTCAATAAGGCAAATATATCTGAACAAGAAGGAAAAATAGACGTTGTATGGTACAAATATGGTTGAATATTGATTGAAAAATAGCTATACATATTTTAAGTAACTGTTTTGACAATCATCGAAAGCAGTGCAGTCTTGTCATCAGATACATCTATCTCACATTTTTCTCTTCAATCATTTGACAGGTGCTTCTAATCTAAGTCAACTTTAGGATAAATTATTTACTTTTCTCTTTTTACAAGCTTTTAGAATTTAGTTTCAACTTAGTTTTCAGTTCCGTTGTCTATGATCGAATCTTGCAAGTTAAATTTGAACCATTTCCCGATTTTAGATTGAGCTGTTTAAATTTGATGACAATGCAATATTATTATGACAGAGCTGATCTGATGGTGGAACTGGAAGGTAGCCATAGGAACTTTGTGATGAAACAACCAACCCCCATTGTGTTTGGGTTTCTTAGAATCGTCTCGATATGTGTAAGTTGGTCGTGGGAAGTAAAGCACAGTCAGCGACAATACTTTGTCTTCTTCTTCCTGCTTTTTCGTTGCCCCGGCTTCTGCCACGGCCAGAGAGCCTAGGGCCCGCTTTGACAACTAGTCCCAAGATTTGGCGTAGGTGCTAGATTTTTACGAAAGCGACTGCCATTCGACCTTCCAACCCAGAGGGTATATATACTAAGCCTTATTGGGATTAGTCCGGTTTCCTCACGATGTTCTCCTTCACCGAAAAGCAACTGGTAAATAATGTCAAATGATATTTCGTACATAAGTACGGTACATCATTTCTGAAAACTCATTGGTACGAGCCGACAGGATTTGAGCCCACGACCTTCGGAATGAAAGCCTTACCGGTGGGCCACCAACGCTCCTCCAGCTAAAAAAGCTTGTATGAAACATTCAATTTTTGAAAATAAAATGTTTTATGTTTGTTATCTGTTTCATTTTATTTTTCTCAAACTTGCAATGAAATATTGACGTTACCTACTGACGTCATATTGATAATTATTAGGTCCGGAATGAATGTACTCCTGCAACCTTCATTTATTACCTAACAATATGTTATTACAAATATAAGTCATATTTCAATATTCTAAAGAAATGTATCCATTTTGAATAGTTTGCCATAACCTGAGATAGATGTATGCAGTGACAAGTCTGCACTGCTTTCGTGAGTTGTCAGTCAGTCGGACGTCAAAGCAATCCTTGTCACATATGGATCAAATATCTTCTATATATATAAACGGCAATGTCCTGACTGACTGACTGACTGACTGACTGACTGACTTAAATCAACGCACAGCCCAAACCGCTGGTCCTAGAGAGTTCAAACTTGGCATGTACATTCTTTATAATGTCTAGAGGCGCACTAAGAACGGATTTTTGAAAATTCATCCCGTAAAGGGGTTAAATGGGGGGTTAAAGTTTGTATGGGGAAATAAGATTAGTTGGGCTATTTTATTCGAAACTTCACAGGAATGTTTTTAATAATAAATAAGTAAACACGTATTTCAGGTTTTTTGAAAATTCATTCCCTATGGGGGTTAAATGGAGGGTTAAAGTTTGTATGCGGAAATAAGATTAGTTGGGCTATTTTATTCGAAACTTCACAAGAATGTTTTTAATAATAAATAAGTAAACACATGTTTCAGGTTTTTTGAAAATTCATCCCTTAAAAGGGTTAAATTGAGGGTTAAAGTTTGTATGGGGAAATAAGATTTGTTGGGCTATTTTATTCGAAACTTCACATGAATGTTTTTAACAATAAATAAGTAAACACGTATTTCAGGTTTTTTGAAAATTCATCCCTTAAAGGGGTTGAATGGGGGGTTAAAGTTTGTATGGGAAAATAAGATTTGTTGGGCTATTTTATTCGAAACTTCACATGAATGTTTTTAACAATAAATAAGTAAACACGTGTTTCAGGTTTTTTGAAAATTCATCCCTTAAAGGGGTTAAATGGGGGGTTAAAGTTTGTATGGGGAAATAAGATTAGTTGGGCTATTTTATTCGAAACTTCACAAGAATGTTTTTAATAATAAATAAGTAAACACATGTTTCAGGTTTTTTGAAAATTCATCCCTTAAAGGGGTTGAATGGGGGGTTAAAGTTTGTATGGGAAAATAAGATTTGTTGGGCTATTTTATTCGAAACTTCACATGAATGTTTTTAACAATAAATAAGTAAACACGTGTTTCAGGTTTTTTGAAAATTCATCCCTTAAAAGGGTTAAATGGAGGGTTAAAGTTTGTATGGGGAAATAAGATTGGTTGGGCTATTTTATTCGAAACTTCACATGAATGTTTTTAACAATAAATAAGTAAACACTTATTCCAGGTTTTTTTAAAATTCATCCCTTAAAGGGGTTAAATGGAGGGTTAAGGTTTGTATGGGGAAATAAGATTAGTTGGGCTATTTTATTCGAAACTTCACAGGAATGTTTTTAATAATAAATAAGTAAACACGTATTTCAGGTTTTTTGAAAATTCATTCCCTATGGGGGTTAAATGGAGGGTTAAAGTTTGTATGCGGAAATAAGATTAGTTGGGCTATTTTATATGAAACTTCACAAGAATGTTTTTAATAATAAATAAGTAAACACATGTTTCAGGTTTTTTGATAATTCATACCTTAAAGGGGTTAAATGGAGGGTTAAAGTTTGTATGGGGAAATAAGATTGGTTGGGCTATTTTATTCGAAACTTCACATGAATGTTTTTAACAATAAATAAATAAACACGTAATTCAGGTTTTTTGAAAATTCATTCCCTATGGGGGTTAAATGGAGGGTTAAAGTTTGTATGAGTAAATAAGATTAGTTGGGCTATTTTATTCGAAACTTCACAGGAATGTTTTTAATAATAAATAAGTAAACACGTATTTCAGGTTTTTTGATAATTCATCCTTTAAAGGGGTTAAATGGAGGGTTAAAGTTTGTATGGGGAAATAAGATTGGTTGGGCTATTTTATTCGAAACTTCACATGAATGTTTTTAACAATAAATAAATAAACACGTAATTCAGGTTTTTTGAAAATTCATTCCCTATGGGGGTTAAATGGAGGGTTAAAGTTTGTATGAGGAAATAAGATTAGTTGGGCTATTTTATTCGAAACTTCACATGAATGTTTTTAACAATAAATAAGTAAACACGTGTTTCAGGTTTTTTGAAAATTCATTCCCTATGGGGGTTAAATGGAAGGTTAAAATTTGTAAGAAGGAACCAGATTCGTTGGGCTATTTAATTCAAAACTTCATAGAAGTGTTCTTGCCAATGAAGATGTAGGTATACTTATCTACATACCATGTTATATACGAGTAACATAGGTACGATGAATACGTAGATACTTTTAATATTAAATTTTGGTAAGTAATGCAGTTTGCTACATAAAAGGTCATTGTGAGGTTTTATTTTTTAATTCTAGACAAAACCATATTTATTTGTTTGTTCCTTAAAATATCTACAATTTTGCATGGCGACATAATGATTCAAAGCGAACGAATTTCAAATGTTTGTTTGACAGCTCGCGCACAGTATATGTATAAGCAGCGCGGGTACACGGGCCGCCTCACAGTAAATTCAGCTTTCTATTTCGTGTAATTTATTTGCAATCAAGTATTTAATTATGTCATACTAATATGCTGTTCAATGAAACAGACTTCAAACAGAATGTAATAAGGTAAGATTCTACTTAGGTTTAGGAAAGGTTAGAACTGCGACCCCACACAGAAACGAACGGCTATCAAAGTAGGTTTTGGGTTAGATTAGAAATGCGACTCCACACAGAAACGAACGACTATCAGAGGAGGTTCAGGTTAGGTTCGAATAGTAACCCCATACAGCAACGAACGGCTTTGAAAGTAGGTTTAGGTTAGGTTTGAACTCCAACCCCACACAGAAACTAACGGCTATTAAAGTAGGTTTAGGTTAGGATAGAACTGCGACCCCACACATAAGGAAACTGCTATCAAAGCAGGTTTAGTTTAGGTTAGAACTGCGACCTCACACAAAAGAAAACGGCTATCAAAGTAGGTTAGGTTAAAACTGTGACCCCACACAAAAGCAAACGGCTATCAAAGTAGGTTTACTTTAGGTTAGAACTGCGACCCCACACATAAGCAAACGGCTATCAACGTAGGTTTAGTTTAGGTTAGAACTGCAACCCCACACAAAAGCAAACGGCTATCAAAGTAGGTTTAGGTTTGGTTAGAACTGCGACCAGTGCGACCCCACATTGAAACGAACGGCTATTAAAATATGTTTAAGTTAGGTTACAACTGTGACCCCACATATAAGCAAACAGCTATTAAAGTAGGTTCAGGGTTAGTTTAGAACTGCGGAATAAATATTACTAAATTTAAACCAAACTAAAATAAGAACCCGTAAAGGAAAACCTCAAGCACCATTCAAAATTCCCTGATTTAAATTTACTGAAAACTATTCTTCGACAGAATGACTTGTCGATGAAATGAAAATACTTGAACCGTTGTCTTTGAAACAACATTCGATTGAATGATTGTCGACAAGTCAAGGCGACCCCCAAAAAAAAATATCACAAACATTAAACTTATTTCGGCCACTTTTGAATCTCCTGAGAAAAAAAAACAAAATAGGATTCATTATTTGCAGGAAACCGTGTAACATGCATAATATATAACTACATACAATCGAAATGGTAACCTCCTTCTTTTTTAAAGTCGGTTGAAAACATTTTTTTTCATATAAGTCCAAAATCTACGCGTGCGAAGCCGCGGGCAAAAGCTAGTTCTTTATAAATTATAACCAGAGGGCCTATTGTGAACCACGAACGATGTTTTGCCTCTCTCTTTCGCACTTGCAATGTCGAACGTAAGTGTGACAAAGAGGCAAAACTTCGTGCGTAGCTCGCAATAAGCCCTCAGGGCCGCTACCGCGAAATCCGAAATCATCAAATCGAAAGAACTTGTCATGGTCACTCTTATTATACCCTAATTGAAGTGACAGAGAAAGTTCCTTTGCAGCTGTTAAGAGGTAGCTGCCGAAGCTAGCTAGGAAAATACGTTTGCCATTTGGATTGCAAAAACTGCATTCAACGAACTAATTAATTACAGAATGAAAAATTACAGTATTGAAAGTTATTCACATAAAATGTTGGTGCTTAGTTACCATTGAAATAACAACTGCTAAGCAACGGGTGGCACCTTGGCTGCTGACGTACGTGATTGGCAGTGCGTGTAGATATTAATGACAACTGCTTAAATTTGAGTGCTTAGTTACCACTGACTTTGTAACCGTTATTGACATTGTGATTAAATAACCGTGTACGTGTTAAAGAAAAACTGGAATGTTAAGATATATGTGACGAACTGAAAGCGTATGTGAAAAGGATAACTTAGATGTTCATATTTTTCTGACGATTTAAGTGTACATGACTTCTTGGACACCTTGCCCGCTCAGGTATATCTGCTGCTGACTGTACATAATGATTTAAGTAGTTTTAAGATAATATATTGATCAGAGTCTACCCTACATAATGTTGATAGGCTTCAGAGTCACGAAAAGTAGTTTTTGATGACGACCCAACCCAAATCATCCCTGTGCGATGGCCAAGTCATTCTTTATATAAAAAAAATACAGATATCTTATATTAATACAGTTACTATAAGATGTTGTTAATTAAGTAATTGTTATAAGGTAACAATTTATGACAAAGCTGCTAGACAAATGTTCCCATGGATAGGTAGTGGTGGATCATCAAACTTAATTCGCTTGGTAATCTCAAGCTAATTTGGCTTACTCTTTATTGATACCTATAATAAAATGAGTATATCTACATGCAGTTTCAAGTTAGGCAAGTTAGTAGAAATCGAGTTTTATGGATACCCCCTTGTAGTAACTACAGAATTATTGACTTGGTTAAACAATTGATCTCATAACTTTTTTGTGGTGTAACAACTGCTATGTTGCGAGACTTGCACCTTTTTACATGTAATGTTTTTGATGGGATATGTTATTGTAAAATACCAAACCAAAGTCCAAACAAAATGAAGCTAATCATTATTTAGGTAATTATTGTGTACCTAATAATAAGAACAGAGGATATTAGACAATCGGCGCGGTGTACTCACTCCATTGTTTGTAGTTTGCTGCTGCAAACTAACTCCCACTTTAGGAGATTGTGTTGCTATGGTGATTGAGGGCTATAGACAAAATGTTCTCTGTAGTATCACCCGAAGGAGCTAACTGCTCGTGTGAAATTAATTTATAAGCTGCTTTTAAATTTGTCTCATTCGATCGACGCCGCAATGAGCCGTAACATTTTGTCCGTTCCCACAGGCTAAAATTCAATCTAGCTAGCAAATACCACTCGACTGAAAAACATTAATACATTTCAAAAGGGATTATTTCCATTCTGTCAACAAGGGTTATGTTTTCTATATTTTCGTAAGAGAAATAATCTCTATTGACAAAGTACAACTCAATTGCTTCATGCAACTGGTTGCGAAATGTCAATATTATTTGTATATAAAATAGGAGTGGTTGTCCAATACAAAGCAAGTGAGTGGATATACCCTTTAGAAAAGACACCGCTCAGTTATAGTTAGCATTTATGTCTACTATTCCAATCGTTAATCTTCCATTTCCTTGCACTAATCACATCACCCCTATTCACCCCAGGATCGCGACAAGCAAAACCGTATCCACCTCGCCGGAACCGTAGACGAATTGAAGAAGTTCAACAGCCGACGCCGGCTTAGGGCCGCGACGCTGGCGGCGGCTGCGGCAGACGACGAAGAAGATGAAGACCAACCTGCTAGTAAACAAGCTGTGCTTGAGGAGGCCAATGCTGCCGGTAAGTTATGTCACCTCTAAGATCGCATATCACTGCACGTAACAAAATAACCGCTTGCATCTCACCGAGACTGTGGGCAGGTTGAGGCAGTTAACCGCTGACGGCTTTGGACTGAACGAAGACCAACCTGCTAGTAAGCAAGTCGTGCTTGAGAAGGCCAATGCAGTTGGTAAGTTACATCACCTCTAGGATTGGTATCACCTCTCAAATCGCAAAAAGTAGAACCGCATACATCTTACCAGGACTGTAGACGAATTGAAGAAGTTCAACGGCCGACGCCGGCTTAGGGCCGCGACGCTGGCGGCGGCTGCGGCAGACGACGAAGAAGATGAAGACCAACCTGCTAGTAAACAGGCTGTGCTTGAGGAGGCCAATGCTGCCGGTAAGTTATGTCACCTCTAAGGACCGTAGACGAGTTGAAGAAGTTCAACAGCCGACGCCGGCTTAGGGCCGCGACGCTGGCGGCGGCTGCGGCAGACGACGAAGAAGATGAAGACCAACCTGCTAGTAAACAGGCCGTACTTGAGGAGGCCAATGCTGCCGGTAAGTTATGTCACCTCTAAGGACTGTAGACGAATTGAAGAAGTTCAACAGCCGACGCCGGCTTAAGACCGTGACGCTGGTGAAGGATGCGGCAGACGACGAAGAAGATGAAGACCAACCTGCTAGTAAACAGGCTGTGCTTGAGGAGGCCAATGCTGCCGGTAAGTTATATCACCTCTAAGGACTGTAGACGAATTGAAGAAGTTCAACAGCCGACGCCGGCTTAAGACCGTGACGCTGGTGAAGGATGCGGCAGACGACGAAGAAGATGAAGACCAACCTGCTAGTAAACAGGCTGTGCTTGAGGAGGCCAATGCTGCCGGTAAGTTATGTCACCTCTAAGATCGCATATCACTGCACGTAACAAATAAAACCGCTTGCTCACCGAGACTGTGGACAGGCTGAGGCAGTTAACCGCTGACGGCTTTGGACTGACGACGAAGACCAACCTAGTAAGCAAGCCGTGCTTGAGAACGCCAATGCAGCTGGTAAGTTACATCACCTCTAGGGTCGCATATCACCGCACGTAACGAAAGAACCGCTTGTAGTGTTAAGACTTGGTATACACTGCAAAAATCAGTATTTCGAGCTTAATGGGAATAAAGAAAACTTCTGTTACCGACCCTGCATTGTTCATAAATGTAGAGTAATGTTGTTTATGAATCTCTCAAAGCTTGATCAGTGATCACGCATACCATTGAAATTACATGACCTGTCCTAGTTCGAACTATAATCTATATTATGTTGTTCCAGCTGTTAATCTTGTGGTGGAGTCACTGGACGATGTGGCGGTGCTTCAAGACGGGCCCGGGTTCGTTGACCCCGACCTGTTCCACAGCGTGTTAGATGACCTACAGCTGCGAGCGCTGCTCGAGGTGACGTCACGTGTTACATTACAGCCGTCTCACGGTGGAGTAGCTGGTGGCATCTATAGCGACGGACGGGCCCGGGTTCGTTGACCCCGACCTGTTCCACAGCTTGTTAGATGACCTACAGCTGCGAGCGCTGCTCCAGATGACGTCACGTGTTACATTACAGCCTGTATTATTAGAGTAGCTGGTGGCATCTGTAGCGACAGACGGGCCCGGGTTCGTTGACCCCGACCTGTTCCACAGCGTGTTAGATGACCTACAGCTGCGAGCACTGCTCGAGGTGACGTCACGTGTTACATTACAGCCGTCTCACGGTGGAGTAGCTGGTGGCATCTGTAGCGACAGACGGGCCCGGGTTCGTTGACCCCAACCAGTTCCACAGCGTGTTAGATGACCTACAGTTTCGAGCACTGCTCGAGGTGACGTCACGTGTTACATTACAGCCTGTATTATTAGAGTAGCTGATGGCATCTGTAGCGACAGACGGGCCCGGGTTCGTTGACCCCAACCAGTTCCACAGCGTGTTAGATGACCTACAGTTTCGAGCACTGCTCGAGGTGACGTCACGTGTTACATTACAGCCTGTATTATTAGAGTAGCTGATGGCATCTGTAGCGACAGACGGGCCCGGGTTCGTTGACCCCGACCTGTTCCACAGCGTGTTAGATGACCTACAGCTGCGAGCTCTGCTCGAGGTGACGTCACGTGTTACATTACAGGCGTCTCACGGTGGAGAAGCTGGTGGCATCTATAGCGTCAGACGGGCCCGGGTTCTTTGACCCTGACCTGTTCAACAGCTTGTTAGATGACCTACAGTTGCGAGCACTGCTCGAGGTGACGTCACGTGTTACATTACAGCCTGTATTATTAGAGTAGCTGATGGCATCTGTAGCGACAGACGGGCCCGGGTTCGTTGACCCCGACCTGTTCCACAGTGTGTTAGATGACCTACAGCTGCGAGCTCTGCTCGAGGTGACGTCACGTGTTACATTACAGGCGTCTCACGGTGGAGAAGCTGGTGGCATCTATAGCGTCAGACGGGCCCGGGTTATTTGACCCCGATCTGTTCCACAGCGTGTTAGATGGCCTACAGGAGTAGCTGGTGGCATCTGTAGCGACAGACGGGCCCGGGTTCGTTGACCCTGACCTGTTCAACAGCTTGTTAGATGACCTACAGCTGCGAGCGCTGCTCGAGATGACGTCACGTGTTACATTACAGCCGTCTCACGGTGGAGTAGCTGGTGGCATCTGTAGCGACAGACAGGCCCGGGTTTGTTGACCCTGACCTGTTCCACAGCATGTTAGAAATAGAAATAACTTTATTCGCAACATACACAAAAAACCACAATATATATCAACGAAAAATAATTTACAAATAAAAGCGTGTATGCTACGAAATGGCCTCATCTCAGCATGTTGCTAGCGAATGCCAGCGCTGGTCTTCCGATGTACGCGTATGTTAGACCTGCAGCTGCGAGCGCTGCTCAATGTGACGTCACGTGTTACATTTCACCTCTTTGTAGCGACAAACGGACCCGGGTTTGTTGACCCTGACCTGTTCCACAGCATGTTAGACCTGCAGCTGCGAGCGCTGCTCGATGTGACGTCACGTGTTACATTTCACCTCTTTAACCGGTTTAATTGGTGGTAGTGCGACGGACAGGCCCGGGTTCAGTTGACCCCGACTTGTTCCACAGCGTGTCAGATGACCTGCAGCTGCGACACGGTCGCTTCTTCGGAAGAAAATTTCGTTAGATTTGTCCACATTATTATATTTATCATCATCATCAGCCTATAATAGTCCACTGCTGGACGTAGGCCTCTCTTATTAACTATGCGTATAGACGCATTAGGAGGTAAATGCCCATAATCGCCACACTGGGCAAGCGGATTGCCGATCGCAGTAATGTGTCCACTATGATGACGCTGCTGCTCATCATCAATCTTTTATCAAATAATGGTCAGTGACACTTCAATCCCTTAGTCGAGTTTTACGACACCCGCAGGAGGAGTTGGAGTGGTGACAAATGTATTCTTACTGCCGTCACCACACGGCCTCGACCATGATTATATTATTATTAATTAATAGATTTTTTTAAATTCAAAAACACTATACTTGCTTCGCCTGGAAATAAAACTTAGCAGGTTTTGTATCTCTATTCGAATATACCTACGCAGCCTGTTAAGTTTGGTTTCCCAGCGTCTGCAGTATTGTACCATATTGAACTATAATCGTCGGCCTCCGTAGCCTAGTTGGTAGTGACCCTGCCTACGAAGCTGGAGGTTCCGGGTTCGAATCCCGGCGAGGGCATTATTTGTGTATTTATATATCACAAATATTTGTTCCTTGGTCATGGCTGTCTATGTATTTAAGTATCTATTATATATATCGTCGCTTGGTACCCACATCACAAGCCTTAATTGAGCTTACCGTGGGACTAGGTCGATTTGTGTAAGATGAATAATAATATTATTATTATTTATTATTATTATCACCTTTATTTAAATATTCTCTTAGGCTAGGTTGTTATAATATGGTTATAAAAGTAAAATACAATACAACATACAAAAACAATATAAAATATAAACACATTATAAAAACCTAACCTAGGGTGCCGCCGGCAACGGGGCGGGCCCAAGCTGCCGGTGGTTAAGGTCGCAGAGAGAGGAACCGACGGACTATCCGCGCCGTGTCCAGGACTACCGCCTTCTGCATCCGACCCTTGATCCAGCCATCTAGCGAGAGACTCTTAAGATGTTGATCGAGACTCTTCGCTATTAAACCGTTCGCTGTAACGACTATCGGGACTATGATCGTCGAGTCAACATCCCACATGGCGGTTATCTCGTGGGCCAAGTCGAGGTACTTACTGGACTTGTCCTTTTCGGCCTTCACGAGATTCTCATCATGGGGGATGGTGACGTCGACGAGCACAGCCCGGCGCTGCGATCGATCTACCAGCACGATATCAGGCTTATTGGCTACAATAGTCCTGTCCGTGATGATAGGTCGATCCCAGTAGAGCGTGGCACGACCATTTTCGAGAACTGGTGCAGTTGTGTACTTATAGTATGGCACTTCGACATCCACAAGGCCGTATTGAAGAGCAAGCTGCTGGTGTATAATACTGGCTACGAGGTTATGTCTGTGCAAGTACTCGGTGTTAGCAATCTGTGAACAACCGGAAATAATATGCCTGAGTGACTCACCGGGACGGCGGCATGCCCGACAAATGTCGACCGTACCGTCCTTCAGGATATATTTCCGGTAGTTATTCGTCATGATAACCTCGTCAGCAATTGCACAGGCAAAACCCTCGGTTTCTCCGAAGAGATCCCCGAATCGTAGCCAGTTCACCGACGCGAGCAGATCTACGTCAGGTCCCGTGAGGGACTTGTAGAACCGCCCGTGTAGCTCCTTGCTCTTACATACCGCCTTGCGGTCCTCGGTGCTTAGTACCACAGGTCTGCGCCAGTTCTCTTTTGCCAAGGAGAGCGGCGTGAAGTTCCGGTCTACTGCCACCACATCACGATGCATCCCGCACTCATTGTTAAGAAAATAGTTTCTAAGATTGTACACCTCGTGGTTGTGGAGGTTTTTGGCATTTAAGAAGCCGCGGCCCCCACACCTCCGCGGGATGTACAATCTCATAACTGATGAGCGCGGGTGTAGCATTCGATGTGTGGTAAGCAGTGTACGGACCCTTCGATCCAGGGCGTCCAGCTCGGTCTGAGTCCACCTTAGTATGCCAAAGGAGTATGTGAGTATGGGCATTACCCAGGCGTTGAAGGCGCGCACTTTGTTGCCTCCTGACAAAAGACTGTTAAGTACTTTTGTGAGCCGGCTGAAAAAGCGCTCCTTCACCGCCTGTCTAATTCCCATATCTTCAATACCCAAAGACTGTGACATACCAAGGTATTTATAGGTTTCTGCTTCCGAGATAGATCTGAACGACATTGTCTCAGAAAGCTGTAAATTAGTTGAATTTACTACTTTCCCCCGCTGCACATGCATAACCGCACACTTATCGACACCAATTATTATTATTATTCCTCACAGGTGTACGATCGCATCGCATGCACCGTAGTGGTGACAAGCGGTCGCGCCCCAGCCGCAGAAGGCCGGGCCCGTTGTCGCCAAGCGCTCGAGGCCGCTGCGCGCCCCCGAACCGCCTCGGGGCCCGCCGCCGCCTCCGTTACCACGGCCTCTGCTATACACGATCTTCGCCGGGCTTTGGCGCTGCCACATATTAAGGTAAGCCTCATCATCATTTCACCTATTACGGTACGGCTCCACTGAGGCGGAGAGGAGCGGAGATGTGCAAAATTGGCCCGTATGACAGTGTTTCGCCGCAGAAGGCCGGGCCCGTTGTCGCCAAGCGCTCGAAGCCGCTGCGCGCCCCCGAACCGCCTCGGGACCTGCCGCCGCCTCCGTTACCACGGCCTCTGCTATACACGATCTCCGCCGGGCTTTGGCGCTGCCACATATTAAGGTAAGCCTCATCATTTCACCTATAAGGGTGCGGCTTTACTGAGGCGAAGAGGAGGGCAGATGTGCAAAATTGGCCCGTATGACAGTGTTTCGCCGCGGAAGGCCGGGCCCGTTGTCGCCAAGCGCTCGAAGCCGCTGCGCGCCCCCGAACCGCCTCGGGGCCCGCCGCCGCCTCCGTTACCACGGCCTCTGCTATACACGATCTCCGCCGGGCTTTGGCGCTGCCACATATTAAGGTAAGCCTCATCATTTCAGCTATAAGGGTGCGGCTCCACTGAGGCGGAGAGGAGCGGAGATGTGCAAAATTGGCCCGTATGACAGTGTTTCGAATTTTGAATTTGAAGAATGTAATTGGTCAATTTTGCACATCTCCGCTCCTCTCCGCCTCAGTGGAGCCGCACCCTAAGACGTCCACTCCTAAACATAGGTCTCCACATTAGCGTTGAAAATTTCTGGATTAAATCCCGTTTCTTTCCAAACAGCTCGTTTTTTCCGAAAAATCAATGATAGTTTCCACTTTCATTTTCAACTGTAAACCAAAGCGAATTAGGCCTAATTTTCATTTATACCAGGAGAACGCGATGAGATGTTTCTAAGAAGTTTTGGAAGATACCTAGATCATTCTTTGATTTATTTCAAAAGCAACACAATAGTAGGTAAGTACTGATGATCTTTTTACAAATTAAGAGTAGGTATTTCGATTAGTCGGATTTACCTCATAGTTTCATGACCTTAGATGGAAAGTACCTAGTGACAGTGACAGTGACATTTATTTCTGTAAAAACCCGAAAAAAAACGAAAAAAAACATCATCATCCTTACATACCCGCAAAAAAAAAGATTTTTTCCGACATTTTCAACGCTACTCCACATACACGGGTTGAAAGCGACCTGCATCCAGCGGCTCCCGGTGATCTTCATAGAATCGTCTGTCCATCTTGTGGGTAGCCCTACACTGCGTTTGCCAAACCGTGGTCGCCAAAGAACACTTGTCGACCCCGTCGGCCATCCACTTTAGCTTGCTAATCCCTAAGGTAAGCCTACTTTTCTCAAAAACGCGATAAATGACAACGCGCGGTGACTTCTTGATAAACTAAATTAAATAAAAGGATGAAAGTTTCGAAAACGCATTTGTATATTTGAGAGAATTTTTCATAACGACATAACAGTTTACACCGTTGCTATAGTAGCCGAGCCTAGTGATACGCAAGCTAATTAGTGTTGTTACTTAATCGTAAAGTTCGATTTCTTATTTCAACACTCTCACCAAATTTGAACTTTACAAACAACAAACAAGGACACGGTGTATAGTAACATTAAACTTTAAAAACAACAAGAACACGGTGTATAGTAAATTCACAAAAAAATTGTAACACATACACCATGTATAAATAACTAACACGTCATATATATCAGTAACAAGTACATACACCTTGTATGTAGAAACACAAACAACTCTCACCTAAATAGAGTTATCAACATAAATCAAACGAACTTCTACATGCTTTACTAACACATAGTATTTTAGACTATTTTTGTTTCTGAACACCTATTTTAACTCTAAAATACTGAAACTTGTCTCTAGGGAGTACTTTAGTAAAGACATCAGCGTATTGTTCTTTAGTATGTACCTACAAATACAAATTGCATATTAAATTTACACAACAATCGCTCAATATAATTTGACTGATGTATGAAAATACGTCCATCAGACCTTTCAATTTGTGTCCCCACATAATTCTTAGGATCACACAGTTTTATTTCAAAGTTCTTTCAACTCATTGATTACTTTCTTTAGTGAATCTTTCGACTTTGACATTTAAGGAGCCCATCATCGACATACAGTAGCAAGTATACTTTATTATCATTTACATTCCCGATATAGACACACCTATCTGCATGACTGTTTGTGAAACCAAACTTCTTTAGTAAACTGTCAAACTTTTGATTCCAGCACCTGGGTGCTTGTTTCAAACCATAGAGTGAACGATCAAGTTTACATACCAGATTTCCTGGAGCGTCCAAACCTTCGGGTGGTGTCATGTAAATGGCTTCCTTCACGTCTCCATTCAAGAATGCAGTTTTCACGTCAAACTGAACAATTTCTAAGTTATATTGAGCAGCCTCTGAAAGTAAAATCCGAACTGAGTCATACCTGACCGTGGGATCATACACTTAATTGTAGTCAACGCCTTGTTTTTGACCACATCCTTTGGCACATAATCTCAACTTATATCGGGGTCCAGATATTTCATCTTTTATTCTGAAAACCCATTTGCAGCCAATTAACCTAACCGCACACCCACATTAAATGCCAAGTCTTTTTCTCCTCATGCGCTCTCAACTATTCGCTAATCAATTTCCATTTTTCTATATTCACATTCTCTGGGCGTATTGCTTCTCTGTATGTCTGCGGGACATCCTGCTGATCTGAAACTTCATTCACACATATACATATTTTATTATCATTCTCCATATCAGCTATCTCTTGTTTAGATCTCGTTATTTTTATTATGGTTCGCATCTGTTCAGTTTCATCTAATGGTATATCGGGCTCACAGACAGATCCTTCTTCTGAATAATAAGAGTCATCACTTGTGTCATTTTTCAAAGTTGACACACTCTGATCTAATGAACTCTCCTCTGTGCTATCATTATTAGATTAACTACAACTAGCTTCATTCGAAATGGTATCTTGAACTGACTTTGATAATGGTATCATGACATAATCTCTTTTGACCGTGTTTTCAAGAAATATCACATCTCTACTGATCATCTTTGCACAGAGGTCACGGTAGTAGCTAAAATTCGAATAAATTGATGATCTACTTTGACTACTTTTTTTAGCAAGGAGAGTAGTTTAAACTACGTAGTTTTATAAAACATAAAATATTTGGCGTGTGTGGGAATAAACATCTTTGGTATAAGCTTTCAAAGTTAATATACTGCATGACGCTCCAACGCGTTATCTAAAAGTGCAATATTTACTCGTCGTTTTAAAATTGATTATGTACATGACTGTTTTAGTGAAAGCTATAATTATTTAAATGGAGGTACACAAGGGTATTTTCTATCGTTTTTAATAACATTTTATTATTTTCCCTGTCGCTTTTTTATTATAATATTTATTTTACGCGAGCCATCAAAACAATCAATGACGATTTCGATTTGAGAAATATATCGAAGCTTTTACTTTAGAAACCCTTCGAGTCCCTTAATGATTCATATGTCGTTTTGTAGCCTAGAAAGTGCTTTATCGTGAGCAAGTGATAATTCTACCGAAGATTGCCGAAGGTCTTGGCGGTAGCCTTTTTACGAAACTGAAATTTAAGGACAAATAAGCGTACTTAATGATTTTTAAGAGCGAGGAGGGGGAAATCAATTGCTCTTTCTCACGTAACTTGTTTTTAGGATTCCGTAGTAAATTAGGAACCCTTATGGTTTCACCATGTTCGTCTGTCCGTCTTCCGCACCATAGCTCAATCGCCGTTAGTACTATAGTGTGGGGTACCGTTGAATAGGTCTTTCAAAAAGAATAAGGGTCCCAAAAGAAAGTTTTTTTACCCACAAAATTTCAAGAATACCAAGTAACACTGATTTGCTCATTAAATTTTTGCTGACATCCGATCTATACATAACTGGTTTACGAAATTTACCTCACAAAAAGTAGGAATCTTTATTTAAAGCTTTTATTTCGCTTATTACAGATCAAATACAATCTTAATATTGCGTACTGTTTTTTAGACTTTTATTGCGACTTTTGAATTTTAAGCACTGTTCTTTGAACGCCTGACCACTGTGCTTTGGATCGAAACATCGGTATCCTTTGGTCTCTGTACTATAACCAATAAAAATCATTTTACTTGCCTTTGCATCCCATTTCTTGGCTTTTTTTTTGGAGTATGGACCATTACTTCACAACCGAAGACTCTCATATGAGTAATATCAGGTTTCTTACCACTCCACTTCTCTTCCAGTCTTGATGCTTCAACCAAGCTGGTTGTCAACCGAAGCTTTAAATTCCTTGAATTTATCGAACACGTCAGATTTCTTACTTATTATATAAACATATACTTTCCTGGAGAAATCGTCAACGAAAGTGACAAAGTAGCGACCTCCTCCAAGAGTACCTCCATGGGTCCACAGACATCCGAGTGTATCAGTTCTAGCTTGGCTTGAGCTCGGGAACTTTGAGAAGGTAAAGGAAAAGGATTTCTGGACTGTTTTCCTTCTTAACACGTAACACAAATAACTTTCTCTTTATTTATTAGTTGCACCCCAGTGGTAACTTTTGGCATTTTCTTTAAATCTTCAAAATAAGATGTGCCATCCTTTGGTGCCAATTGCCATAAATACGAGTACTATCATTTTGACGCAGATAAATATGCCGGAAAGCTCGGCTCCCTGTACGTATTCAATCTGTACATATTATTTATTGTCTTAGCCGCTGCCACTGTTTCATTGTTTCTACTAACAATCTTGCAGCCTTCTGTGTCAAAATTCACCTGGCACCCATTTTTAATGATCTGGCTTACTGAGAGCAGGTTGGTGGCAAGCTCTGGAACATATAACACGTTCTTTATCTTTATTTTATTCACCCCACCATCCTTGTTCATCACATTCAGGTCTACGTCACCACACGCCTTCACAAACAGTTTCTTATCATCAGCAACCCTGATAGTATTGACCGGAGGTGGAGTCTCATCATAAAGCCAGTCTCGGTGCATCGTTAAATGCATAGACGCAGCAGAATCCACATACCAGCCAGTATCATTGTTTGTGGCAGTCGCAGAGAAGACAGCAACATAACCGGTGCTCTCATTCGACTTCTGTCCCTTCTCTTTCTTATAGCGACAATATTTCTTGACGTGACCAAATTTATTGCACGCAAAGCACCTTGGACCTCTAGTTGTCTTATTTGTCTTATCAGAAGCTTGTCTGGCAGACTGCGTCGGATATGCTTTATTTCGATTGACATATAATGCAGTAGACTCGGAGTTCCTCACATCTTGAAGAAGCTTAGTCTTCACAGAATCGGCTGTGACTGCCGTGCCGGAGCTTTCGAGGGCCATAATCATTGGTTGATATACTTCAGGTAGACCAGCGAGCAAAAGAGTGCCCAACCATTCGTCATCTACGTGAAACCCAATATTTCGTAACTTATGCGCCGTCGACATTATCTTGTTGACATAATCCTCAACATTCTGACAACTTTCGAGCGTCGTGGTTATCAAATCTCTCAAAAGACCAACTCGGCGAGTCAACCCCTTATCATCGAAAGCTTTAGCTAAGTTATTCCACACTTCTTTTGCACTCGTTGCTTCTTGGATGTGTACGAAGTTTATAGGATTAACTAGTAAAATAATTTTCGACTTAGCTTTCGTATCCAGTTTCGGATCGACGGGTCCAGATGCGGTTACACAGTTCCACAAATCTTCGTGCTCAAGGTATGTTTGAACAGCGAATTTCCACGAAGGATAGTTATCCCTTCCCGTCAGCTTCTCAATCAGAGCCATCGTATTACCCGAGGACATTTTCGCCGATAAAGAAAAACTGACTGTCTTTTGTTGGAACTCGACCGCCGGCCGAAATTAATATTTATACCGGAATGCGTAAACAAATTATTCGCTTCACCACTTTTACCTAATACGCCACTTTTTGGAAAAAATCAGGTGGCACACTGGGCCCATAACCTGATAAACTAAATTAAATAAAAGGATGAAAGTTTCGAAAACGCATTTGTATATTTGAGAGAATTTTTCATAACGACATAACAGTTTACACCGTTGCTATAGTAGCCGAGCCTAGTGATACGCAAGCTAATTAGTGTTGTTACTTAATCGTAAAGTTCGATTTCTTATTTCAACACTTCTTAATAGGCCGTATTACCATCTACATTACTCTGCTAAGACATTTTAGGTTCCAAAATATTCAGTTTTCATTTCAGTTCGTATCCGATTATTGCTCAAGAATAGTACAACTACTACAGATGCCGGGTCATTCATGTCACATGCCAAAGAAAAAATACCGAAGTTTACCTACGCTGGAGGTGGTATTTGGAATCACGTCCTCAGCTTTCGGGGCTGATGCCTATCCCACTTCAGCTTAGCGGACACCGGTTTAATTTCTCGGGGATATGCAATCTGTTATAAAACTAGCCGCCTTTGACCGTATTCTAAGGGGCGAGCAATACGTGCTATCCGCCTCCTATCCGATTCCCTTTCGGCATTCTGGTATAACGTGAGAGATATAGCGATGCCATCTACATAGGCATCAACGCGAAAGCTGAGGACATGGGTCAAAATCCCACCTTCGTCGTTGGTGAACTTCTATATTTCTATTTGGTATATGTTGATAACGGATAAACGTACCGATAATTGCATTTCACATATGTGATAGACATTTTTCCGCTCCGCTTGAGATCCGCTTACCTAGCGTGGCGATTATGGGCATTTACCTCCTAATGCGTCTATACGCATAGTAGATAGGAGAGGCCTACGTCCAGCAGTGGACTATCATAGGCTGATGATGTGCTAGACATTTTTGCATACATTTCCATATTCATGCATAACTGCGTCTTCTAATTTGTAAATAATACGTTTTATTTATTCATATTAATTTTATTCGTATTTAAGATATTTCATGATAGTAATCAAGAGTATCAATCATGAAATCATGATATAGCATAGATAAACCCATAAATTAGTTTTCTTTCGTCAAACTTCAAACATAAACCTAAATTTAAGCTAAGCACATTATTGTTATGTGTAACATTAATCGAATGTTTTTAAAAAATCTATTCACTTATCCCATCTCATGCTAATTAGCAATTAGTATTATTGCGGACTCATTTTATCATGCGCCTTCAGAAGTCATAGCGAATTGAGGCGACATGTTTAAATACGACTTAAAGTCACTATAATTCATGGACTCATTGGCACCATAACCTTGTTTTTGTATGTCTGAGGGAAGTCAATTGTAAGAATAGCAAGTAGGTGCCTCACGTTTCACAAAGATGGCGTCAACGAGACGAACGTTTGGTTTCCATGGGAACTCTGCAGAATCATTGATCGTAAACGCCCACGACATCTAGTGTCGTCCTTCGTTATTTTTGACACTGGCACACCCGTGCAAGTGGTATAGGTAAATTTATCTCAAATGCAGGTTGGTTAGGATGTGAAAGGTTACTAAAGCTTAATAGTAAAAGGGGTTCGTCTGATTCAAATATTCAAAAGGGGATTTGAGATCTCTTTGTTAAACTAGGTAGGGATTTCGAGAGCTTACTGTTATTTTAAGAACGAGCTCTCCCTCACAGTTGGCGTGATGATTGACATACCGCATAATTAGATTAACAAGGCGTGGAATTGAAATACGTTTCTTGAAGGCTGTTGTTTGTGTAATTTGAGATTTATTTTCGACTGATTTCGATGTAGCGTTCATACTTAGGTAGATTTGGTAATTTATGTATCACAAATTTTTTTTTCGTAAGTTATGGTCGTTTTTTATATGCCTGAAACCAGCAAACCAAGGGCTCATTGTATAACCATAATATTAATAACGGTTTATAGTGAATATCTGATGTGTAATTGTGTATATCGTGACACAGGCCTCATTTTATTCACATTTCAGGAATTTGCGTAGAATTGTTTCGTGGTGTTTATTCTTATTTTTAATCCTTTAACGGGTAAGTCTGGCCGAGAAAATCCTGGGTTTAAGCCTTAACAGCATTATATGGAACGAAAATTTCTGTACATGAAAAAAAATACAAAAATATACTGCTATAGGGTGGTCGCTTTTGAGAACGGTGCCCTAAAAAAGGTTAAGGTGGATGTCCCTGTGCGATTTTCATACAAATTTGTCGACATTAACTCTGTTAATTAGTAGACTTTTTGTAATTTTGAACCTTGATAGTAAGTTGTACGTATCCCGTAGATGGCGCGTATGTAAAAAAAAGTCCAAAAAGTGGTATAGTATTTCTGAATTATCAATTTGAAAATTGATACAATTTCGCTCTTTGCCTTTGTATATGTGCGTGAATAATACTATCCATGAAAACTAACATGGAGGCAGATGACAAGGTAAGTTTAACCATATCCATCACAGATGTCACTTTAAAACTGCTAGTTAAATTACCTCACTAATTAGTAATATATTCGGTCAATAGATGGATTATTAAAAGTAAGCGTAATTCATAAAATAGGTATGTTGTTATTGTTTTTATCAAATAAAATATCCGGTAAAATTTTATCCCTCGATTCGCCAGGTCGGATCTCAAAATACAATATATCGGTCAGTATTTTTTATGAATTACAGCCAGTAGGTAGTTAGGTAGCTACTTTTGTATCTAACTATGATGCTCACTTTAATTCTCATTTAGCGTAACTTGTACAACAGTTTGGAAGAAAGGAGCACATTAATATGATAGGTACTAATTAATATCTGAGAGGTAATAAATAAAATAAGTGGCTATAAATTAATAATAATAATAAACAAATAAATACATCGGGACATCTTAAGCTTAAATTAAGGCTTGTGTTGTGGGTAATAAGAAATAAGCGATGATACATATCATGTAACTACATACAGATACTTAAACACATAGATAGCCACGATCAAGGAACAAATATTTGTGATAAAAAAAATACACAAAATAATGCTTTCACTGGGATTCGAACCCGGAACCTCCAGCTTCATAGATAGGGTCACAACTAACTCGGCTACCGAGGCTGACGACTTTAATTTAAATGGACGCGTAAAATACTTTTTGGTAAGTGGTCACAAAATATTTTGTTCATTTGTCACAGCAAAGTCAATGTCATCTATGAGTCAACATTTTGCAATTTTGTTCCACAAGTCAAGGCAAAAGTGTTCGTTTCGAATAAAATCGATATCATAAACATGCCCACAACGATGGGCAGAACGAATAAAAATGAGTACCGAAAACACCGTTGATCTGGGGGGGAAAAGAAAAAGCGTCGAGTAGAAGCGGGGTTACTCCTTCACCATGGCACCACATAGTAAGTATCTCGCCGTAGCGAAAATTTAAAATTTGAAGCGTAATAGTTAAAACACCTATTTAATAAGTACAACTGTACTCACGTGTACTGCGATAAGAGTTTATCGGAATACCCGAGCCGCTTTTAAAGTAGTTAGAACATTTTTTCTTCTATATTTATGACACTCTCACATTTTACTCTCACATTAAATTTGCCAGCTAATCTTTGTGTTAGGTAACGATTCAAATGATTCTGTAGTAGATATACATATTATTACCTTTATTCTTTTGCCAATTGCGACACGAACTTTGTCAGTTATTATTAATTTCAATAAAAAGAACAGATAGGGAGGTATAATAAATTAAATTCACCAATGTGACAATTTCAGGAGGATAGCAGCTTGGCGGGATATTAAGACCGACCAAACTCACGAGCCTGAAACATCAGATTCCACCAATCAAACCCCAATTATTTGTGCAACTAATACTCAGTGAGTGTTTACTACTTTTAGAGTTGTATAATTCATTATGGAATTCATATCATATGAACCTAAATGTCGTCGTATTAGAGACTAACTATAGCTTAAATAACTATGTGTAGGTACACATATATTGCAGGACAGCGAAAGTATTCAGTATGTTATAGGTGTGTAACTTGTCAATCTATAATATGTAATAGATAACAATACCCATATACTTTTCACTTGACATATTCCAACAGTCATTACTGTCATTAGACTTACAAAGCAATACTAAAGTTTTAGCTACGCATGTAATATTTTCAAATAATTTCATTCAAACTGTCCACTCAAAGACATTACCTTTTCAAATCAACCAATCACCATGTGAGACGGCGCTGCGCGCTGCATACTGTCGGCAACCTCTCAAAATGAGCGTCTCAGACCGAGCAGAGTCACAGTTAAAATTATCGTGTTATTGTGTACCTATGAATAATTAGTACGAGGGCTGTTCCGAAAGTTTTTAGTTGCTCCGGTTCTATTCATGCGATTTAAATTAAATTAATATACTTTTGAGGGACTTTTCAATACTTATTATGGTTAGTAAATTTATGCATGTAATGGGAATAGTTTTTTTATTATATTTATTTTACGAAATGCTGTTTTGTATGAAATTTAACATTGCATGGATAAATTGGCCATTTTTGACACATTGAAGCATGTTTTGTATGAAAATCTTTGAAAGCCGTACTTGAATATGCCCGGGATATTTAATTTAGTCAGTTTTGCGTTTTTTTACATATAATTGAAGAACAATAATTATTATTGATTGAATTATGATTTTTACAATATTCGAAATTCCAATTTTAGAGTTTACGATTCTTTTCGATGCCTACTCATTTATGATTAAAGTAAAGGATATCACGTAATTTGTACTTAAAAATAACGGAAATATCTTCAATCACTAGAACGTATAAAATAAAATAGTTTTAAAACCGAATGATGTTCATGGCATCTCATTAAAAAAGTGTCTTAAAAACCGGTATCATGGTCATTGGAGTAAGGCTCGACACGTCTAAGTAAAACAAAATAATAAAAATATCTAAAATCCTTACTAAAACAAATTTACACCGCCTAAAGCGTCATTGAAATATCCCTCAAAATGGTGTAAGTTTTATTGAAATCGCATGAACAGAACCGGAGCAACTAAAAACTTTCGGATCAGCCCTCGTATATTTTAATTTCTCGCAATTAAAATAAAAAGTAAAGTAGCTCTGGTTTAGAAACCATATTACTGGAACAATTTGAAAACAAACGATGAAAAAAAAACTCGCGGTAATATTATGGCTTGTTTTAGGCTGTTATCAAACAACATATTTATTATACTAATATCATGGGGCATTCCTCCACAAGTCGACCTACCTAGCGTCAAGTCCCCGCCTCCTATATTATTGTGATATGAGCTAGCTTTATTGACTGCGTAACTTACTTTTCCTAACTAGTGCGGAGAAGTAAAATTTTGCGCACGCTTCTCGTACGTTAATTTCTCTTTTTAAGGCACTTGTTATGAGAAAAGTCGTTCGATACACGTGTAAAAACTTATTTTTAACTCGGGTGATTGACTTTCATCCTCGTGGAAAATTTTTTTTTTTTTGCACTTGCATCGAAATGCAACTACTACTACTACTACTATTCTTCCCCTCTTGCTCGCACCAGTCGCGCCAATATGCGTGTGCGACAAGGATGACTGGAAAATAACTTGTACAAACATTAAGTTTAATCACGTTTCTGTAATATTATTATGAAGGCTATTCTTCTGTTTCTACCTATCGTTATCCCGGCTTTTGCCAGGGTCCGTACCTACCTTTCCTCCTCTTTGCGCGATCCTGGGCATCTTCATACTTCACTGTCTGTCCATCTGTCTGTCTATCACCAATATGTATTTAATGGATAATTAGTTGAAATTTTCTCAGATGATGTACAGTCAGCAGCAGATATTGCTAAGCGGGCAGAGTTTTCAAAATAAACTATGCACGACTATTAGAGTGTGTTAAGATCATTGTTAACACCCTACTCGTTAAGCAATATCTGCTGCTGATTGTACCTACCTAAAATATTGCCGATATAACAAGAAACACTAAAAATAATTAAATATTTATATAGCTATGTTTTGTCGTGTTTCGAATAATAACAACATAATTAAAAAAAAAATATTTCTTTATTATTGGACGATTAGTATATGAACAAATAAATATATTTAGCATGTGACCATCTTACACATATCAACCTAGTGCCACAATAAACTCCATCAAGGCTTGTGTGAGAACTAAACTACAAAATATGTAATATATAGAATAGATACATACAAATACTTAAATACATATTGAATAGTTGGAGTCCTAATTTTATTAATCTGTACGTAGGTATGAACATGGCATTATGATTTTAGATTAGGCAATCTCTTATGGACCTATAATGATAACCTATCAGATTTTATACTTGCAGACTATTTTATTCAAATAATTTTAAGTTTTATAGTCTACCTAAAACCTTCTCTTCTTAAATCACTCTATCGATTAAAAAAACGCATCGAAATCCGTTGCGTAGGTGTAAAGATTGAAGCATACAATAGGGATATAGGGACAAGAGAATGCGACTTTGTTTTATATTATGTAGTGATATGGAAGATTATAACCCCTTTATTCATAACCGTCTCCTAATTTAGCAAACTGTTTTTGGGGTTCCGTTGCCAAAATTGCAAAAAACGAAAACCTTATATTCGTCAAGTCATGTCCGTCTCTGTCCGTGTCTGTCCGTCACATCCAATTTACTCGGAAACAATAAATGGAATACTCGGAAGTAATGATATTTGGTGAGGATTGTGTTGTATGAACCGCCAATGATATATAAGTAAAGATACGTCTTACTCTAACAAAATGAGCGAAATAAATACTTCACACCATACACCTCCTACAATTTATTGATAGTTGACAAACACTTATCTTCATACTTCATAATGCGTAAAAGAGATGGTAAAATACATATACTCGTATTTAATTAACGAAAAAGAGACAAGATGTATCTCTTATAGTTTTTGAGATAGGTTGTTTTAACTGTATTTTTTATGATAAATTGATAATGGTACGGAGTCCGACTCGCACTTGGTGGGTTTTTTAATTCATAATACATACATAATTATTATATACGTATAAAAATCAACTACAGGAAACAACGTATCACCTTCCTAGTAAGTTTGTGTGTCTGTTGGTCCATACGGAAGAAAACGTTGATTTAAACTGAATACCTAAATTCTCAAATTTGAAGTCTTCATGACCTAAAAACTAAATAAACCTCCACGTTAATGAAATCAGAAGATCTGTTTGTCTGTTCGTCTCTGTGCCTGTTCATAGCCTGGCTGAAAGTTATAGTTTGCCTGTCGATTTGCCTGCCCACCTGTTTTTCTTTGTTTGAATGCATGATTTTTGTACATGTGACCGTTTCAATTCGTAACAGATCCCTGTAAAATACACTGAGCAAATTTGATAGTCACCTACTTACCTATGTGTAAACATAATTATTGATAGGCAAGGTTTTGTATATTTATTTTAAAATATACTTTCTGCAAATAGGTAGGTAGTTAAAATATTTTTTGTGCTGTCCACATGGCTTGTTAAGAAATTAAAACTTGTTTGAACCCATTGAACTTAAAGATCTAGAGTATTTCCGCTGGGAAACAATTCTTATTATAATAAGCGAACTCTGATTCAGAAAATATTATTTTGCATCCGTCTGAATTTCACAACTGATTCTTGTAAAATGGTATGTAATGAGTATAAGTTGAGTGGCCGTGTGGTGATGGCAATAGAAATACATTTGTTACCACCCCAACTCTTCCCGTGGGTGCCCTAATAGTCAACTAAGGGATTCGAAGTGTCACTGACCATTATTTATTGAATATTGGATGATGGGCAACAGCTTGCCCTGCGTGGCGATTATGGGTATTTACTTCCTAATGCATCCGTATGCTTAGGTACCTAATACGAGAGGCCTTTGTCCAGCAGTGGACTAATTATAGACTGATGATGTGATCTGAGTTTAAGTTACCGTACGAGCCCAACACTTGCCCCATTCTTGATGGTGGATGTGATAAATAAAATCACTGATCTATGGTTATGATATAATTTATTGTAAACTAACGCATGAAGAGTATCAGCTACGGACGTATAAACGTTAACGAATAAAGTAATAAAAATAAGTGTATTAATTAAGTCAGCGTGATCGTGGGTACAGCAATTATATTTAATGCTGTCGGGGGGATGTGCAGTGCTTGCAATGTACAGTTACTATAACTTTTCTTATGACATACATAAAGAATTACCACATGACTTGATGCCCACCTGACGGTGTGTTTATTTTGTAAAGTTTCAAAATCATTGTTTGTATGTCTGTCTGTCTCTCTGTCTGTTTAGGGCTCCCTCTAATCCCTCTATATGGCATTTTTTTTTCGAAACGCTTATGTTATAAGAGACTTGGCATAATCAATTTTTGTAAACAATATTTAGAATATTACTTTGCCAGAAACTATTTTGGCATATTATTATTTAGGTCATGTGTTATTTCGCAGAAATTGGATTTCCATATTTTTGGCATAGGTACATAATTATACACGGTGTTACGCGAGCACTGCGAAAGATTTTAACTATGCATTCTAGACATCAAAATAAACACAAAATATTATGAGACCTTATGTCAATTCCACAAAAAAAAAATTTTTTCTTTTTTTTTAGGCCGATTTGAATATTTTTTAACATTTCCAGTACTTTTTATCATAACAACAATTTGTTTAAATTATTTATTTCAATTGTTTTTTTAGGTACCTACAGGTTATTTCGTCAAGTCTATTCGTATTTTTTGATTGTCAGGCAAAAGGTGTGGTAATATTAGAACACATTGTGGTAGCATTGTAATTCAAAAGAAGTTAAATGACGAGTTACGTTGAAAAACTTATTTCGAAAAAAGGTTGATTATCTCTGAAACCAAGCCGAATCCAGGAAATTTTATATAACATTAAAGACTCTAAATATGGTCAGGAATCCAGCATTAAAATCTTTCGGAATGCTGACGTAACACCGTGTATACAACTCTCCGAAACTTACTTCACATACATATATTTTACGTTAGGCAGAAATGCATTATCTATTATGGTAGATTGGGTTTGGTACATATACTTATTATAACGATGTAATAAGACAATGTTAAGAAAAAGATGAGGTGATTGGTTAGTTAGGTTAGAACTACGATCTTGACTACCGTTCATTATTGCTGTGGCAAACTGGGTAAGGTTAGACTAGAACAATTGCGATCTCATTAGGAATTCACTGCTACGACAAAGTGGGTTAGGTTAGAACTGCCATCTCATTATTAAGTCACTGCTATATCAAAGTACGTTAGGTTACGTTAGAACTGGGTAGGACAAAGTGGGTTAGGTTAGGTTAGAACTGCCATCTCATTAGTAAGTCACTACTATCTCAAAGTACGTTAGGTTAGGTTAGAACTGCCATCTCATTAGTAAGTCACTACTGTATCAAAGTACGTTAGGTTAGGTTAGAACTGGGTAGGACAAAGTGGGTTAGGTAAGGCATCGGTCTCACCGCGAGCTACTAAGCTATGAACTATCGGCTACAAACACGAACAAAAGATACGCACTCCCGTGTAAATATAAAATATTTTAAAATAAAAATAAAACCGCCTTCAAAAATTCGCCCAAACTAAAAAGTCAAAAATAATTTTAGTTCCTACTTCTTAGGATTTCCTACACAAACCTTTAAACCTTTTACCCTATTCATTGAAATAAAATATTATGGCTAGGTACCCTACAGATTTCTTAGAAGTCGGTGCCAAGCCAAATACGTTCATTCAGGTATATATTAGATAGAGCTTTGTAACTTACTGTCACTCTGATTATGTTTTTATCAACAGAATGTTCTACCTCAGTCATTTTGATGAAAGCATAACCGGAGTGACAGTAAGTTACAAAGCTCTAGCCTCTATCAAATACAGTTATATACTCGCGAAGAGAACATATTTGGCTTGGCACCGACTTCTAAGAAATCTGTAGGATACCTAGCCATAATATTTTATTTCAATGAATAGGGTAAAAGGTTTAAAGGTTTGTGTAGGAAATCCTAAGAAGTAGGAACTAAAATTATTTTTGACTTTTTAGTTTGGGCGAATTTTTGAAGGCGGTTTTATTTTTATTTTAAAATATTTTATTTTTTGCTTTTTAGTAGTGTAAAATCGTTATTTAGTATGCTCTAAATACTTATAATTAGAATGTACTGCACTGTAATAGGCCAGAAAACCTGAACTGGATACCTTAAATATTCAAAGAATTATCCCATTATGAAGGAGATATACATTGTATCATCAGCAAGTATGAATAATTTCAAAGATTATAGGTAACAGCCTTAGCATGCCTATATTATTTAAAGAATCATTTACCGCTAACCAACATGTCATAACTACTAAGCAAACACTTAAATAGATCTCGAAAATGTATGACAGTTGTTATATTCAAAGAATTATCCCATTATCAAGGAGATATACATTGTATCATCAGCAAGTATGAATAATTTCAAAGATTATAGGTAACAGCCTTAGCATGCCTATATTATTTAAAGAATCACTTACCGCTAACCAACATGTCATAACTACTAAGCAAACACTTAAATAGATATATTCAAAGAATTATCCTCCAACTCCTAATAGTTAAGGAGTTATACCTTTCGTCATCAGCTCACCAACATGAGACTATGACCACCTAAAGGCAAATACTCAAATAGCTTCCAAAATACATGAACTGTGTTATATTTAAAGAATTATCCCCCAACTCCTAATTTCTAAGGAGTTGTACCTTCCATCATCAGCTCACCGACATGAAAGGATGACCACCTAAACGCAAATACTCGAATAGCGTCCAAAATACATGAAATATGTTATATTTAAGGAATTGTCTCCCAACTCCTAATCTCTAAGGAGTTGTACCTTTCATCATCAGCTCACCAACATGAAAGGATGACCACCTAAAGGCAAATACTCAAATAGCTTCCAAAATACACGAAATATGTTATACTTAAAGAATTATCCCCCAACTCCTAATTGCTAAGGAGTTGTACCTTCCATCATCAGATCACCAACTTAAAACGTTCATGACTAGGCGCAAATACTTGATTAGTCTTCGAAAATAAATGAAAAATGTCATGTGTGCCTACAACATTTGAAGAGTTCCCTCGATTTCTCCAGGATTCCATCATCAGATCTGGATTCGGTGACAATGGGACCAACTAGAAGGTATACCCATTCAAACAAAAAAAGAATTTTTCAAATCGGTCCACGCGTCTTCGAGTAATCGGGGAACATACATAAAGAAAAAAAAAAGATTTCCACGAATTGTAAACCTCCTCCTTTTTGAAGTCGGTTAAAAAGAGAGTGTCTCTTTTATTTACACGGGAGTGCGCATCTTTTGTTCGTGTTTTTTAACCGATAGCTCGCGGTGAGACCAGTGCCTTAGGTTAGAACTGCCACCTTATTAGTAAGTCACTACTATATCAATGTAAGTACGTTAGGTTAGGTTACAATTGCGACCTTATCAGCAATTGACTGTTATGACAAAGTGGTTTAGGTTAGGATACAACTGCGACCTCAGCAAGTCAGCAGTAATTCACTGCTATGGCAAAGTGGCTTCGGTTAGGTTAGGTTAGAATTGCGACCTTGTTAGATTAAATTATGCTCAATTAGTAAGTCTACAGTAGAGTAAATTGTATTTCCATTTCAACAATTATAAAGAAAAAGAAATGTATTTTCCTTTACTGTCATGGCAAAAAACTCGACAAGAAAACGTTATGCATATCTTGCACGGGAAAGAGAGGGCTGGAAGATACTCCAACGACAAGTGAATAACTCTGTGATGATGATGATGAAGGTGACCGTCTGTTCATTATAAGAAAAAGATTTGAGAGTTCAACCCACAGTCCCTTATATTCCAGTATGTGTGTCTATTTGTCCGTCCGTGGCTAAGCTCGGCGATCGTTAAGGTGCATGCAGGCCAAAAGAGCATTCGCTGTTCTAACCCCCAACTCTACGAAATTCGATCGTTACACGAAACGAGATTCGTTGAATTCGTAGAGTGGGGGATAGAACAGCGAATGCTCTTTTGGTCTGCATGCACCTTTAGTATCAACTAGAAAGCTTAAATGTGGCATGTACATGTATATTTTTATACCACCGACATCGACAGAACGATGAAAAAAATGAAATTTTACGGTAAGTATCTATAGAGGACACGTAAAATGATGATGTTTTATTTGCACTTTCACCTTATGGTATGTGGTGTCTTTAGGTATGTGACCTTGTCATCAAAAGCGGTTGTTTATGCAATATAGAAATAGATAAAAATCTCTTGAAAACTCCAAATAAT
>JALPQI010006709.1:0-60681 GCA_025490895.1 Thaumatotibia leucotreta | reverse complement strand
GTTTTGTTATTTAAGACCTATTTTTCTATAGAAGTGATAATTATGTTTTATTTCTTCTTCTACACAGAGAAGGAGCATAAGTAATTTATGTTACCGCTCCCATTGAGAATCTCTTAAAAATATGTATTTGAATATATATAGGTACATATAATGAAACCCTAGTGCACAATTATAGATTATGGAGGGAAATTCGTTGCAATTTCGACTTATACGAAATTATAAAAAATTGTCCGCAAAATGCGGATGCTTTTAACGGCGTTTCAGCACCGTCACAAAAATATTTGTAATGTCCCTGTACATTAAAATGCCATTTTCGACTATATATTGAGTTGGACTCAAGGAGTTCCAGTCAATATGTTACAAACAGATTTGAATCCACAAGGCATTCCCCAGTAATTGGGAAATTGTGATGACGACGGTCAAAACCCTGTGAAATTCACCCTTGAAGTACGATTGTGCACTAGTATATTAATATCGATAATATCAGAACCTCTAAATAAAGTCATAAAAACTCATCTAAACGATTTTAGTTACCTAGTTATTATTTTTTTACGTATGTTTGTTCAAAGCAAACCCATTTTTGTATTTCATCCTTTACTCACGACAGGATCAGAAATTACTAGGATGTTTGCTGAAGCAATAACACCTACGAGCGAATTACCGAACAATGTAGGTATTCGTTAATATTAGTGATGTTAACTTGTTCTCTCTGTTGTTCAAATTAAAACCAAAGTTAATAATTTATGTTAAGATCAAGAGAACGTATTGTGCACACGTAGTGACTTAGTACCTTATTGCTAAAGTATCAAAGACTTCAAATATTTTTTAGTTGATAATTTTATTTGTTACAGAATTATTCATGAAACTTTTAAAATAAATGCCTACTAACGTTTATTCGGTTTTGTTTGTCAAAACTAAGATTTAAATTTTGTATCGATGTAATTGTATTAACAGTAAATTGATACTTTACTTTATGCGAGTTTTCATTATTTTTAATTCGTTAAATACTTAATAGATTCCCTATTTCCAACATATTACAAATGTCAGCCTTTTAGTAAATGGTCCCATTTTGATGCTTACCAAAAGAATGCTAGACAGAATTTGTATGAAGATACAAAAAAAATTCGTCCGTAAATATGTTGGTAGTAAAACAGTGGGACGTTTTACTAGAAAAGCATATAAATAAATATGTACCTTATATTTAACTACGTTTTTGGGGTTCTTTAACTTTCTTCATCCGGTTCTACTAATTGATCCTAAGTTTTCAAACGTCCATTTCCTAGGCTACCACCGTAGCCTCCCACCTGCCAAGTTGCCATAAAGGCTGGGTCACACCAGATGCGTGTACGTGCACGTGCACGTGCGCGTTGCGTGGCGTGCGCGTTGTAGCTTATGTAAAGGCTGGGTCACACCAGATGCGTGTACGTGCACGTGCACGTGCGCGTTGCGTGGCGTGCACGGCACCCATGTCACACCGAGAGCTGCGCACGCAGAGCTGTGCACGCAGAGCTGCAGAGCTGTGCACGCAACGTTGGCGCACGCTGCAGCACCGCTGTGTGACTAGCCGCCGGGGGGAGGCGTGCGGAGGCCGGGGGTGGCGGCGGAGGGAGGCGGGTGGCGACGGATGGTGACGAGGGAGGTGGGCGGCGACCGGGGGTGGCGGACTGAGCCGGGGGTGGTGGCGGAGGGAGGCCGCCACCTCGTGTCGCCGCCCGCCTCCCCCGGTCGCCACCCACCTCCTTCCGCCGCCCCCCCCGGCCTCCGGTCACCGCCCACCACCCTCCTCCCTCCGCCGCCACCCCCGGCCACCGGCCGCCACCCCCGGTTGCCACCCACCTCCCTCTTCCGCCACCCCCTTCCCTCTTCCGTCACACCCTTCCGTCACCCCCTTTCCCTCTTCCGTCACCCCCTTCCCTCTTCCGCAACCCTCTTCCCTCTTCCGCAACCCCCTTCCCTCTTCCGCCACCCCTTCCCTCTACCGCCACCCGCGGACTCCGCTCGCCACCCCGGTCACCGCCCGCCTCCCCCCGTCACCACCCACTTCCCTCCGCCGCCACCCCCGGCCTCCACCCGCCACCCCGTTTGCCGCCCACCTCCCCCCGTCACTACCCTCCTCCCTCCGCCGCCACCCCCGGCCTCCGCCCGCCACCCCCGGTCGCCGCCCGCCTCCCCCCGTCACCATCCGTCGCCACCCGCCTCCCTCCGCCGGCACTACAAATACCATAAATATATAAGAGAGCCGCACAGCACCAGCGCAGCACCAAGCAATGCGTGACCCAACCTGTTCGGTTCGCCGTCTCATAGGGAACGCCCGTAAATACTACGTCATCACTGTGCTCATCGCAGCGACGTTGCCGCTCCGCTGCGTGAGCGCGTGCACGCAGCACGCAACCGGTTTTGTCTCGACGGAGCTGCGTTACGTGACGTGCACGTGCACGTGCACGCCACGCAAGCGGTGTGCCATCTAACATGACATTTACATAAGCTACAACGCGCACGCCACGCAACGCGCACGTGCACGTGCACGTACACGCATCTGGTGTGACCCAGCCTTAAATGCCATATTAGATGGCACACCGCTTGCGTGACGTGCACGTGCACGTCACGTAACGCAGCTCCGTCGAGACAAAACCGGTTGCGTGCTGCGTGCACGCGCTCACGCAGCGGAGCGGCAACGTCGCTGCGATGAGCGCAGTGATGACGTAGTATTTACCGGCGTTCCCTACGAGACGGCGAACCGAACAGGTTGGGTCACGCATTGCTTGGTGCTGCGCAGCTACTCAGCTCTCTTGTATTTATGGTTTTTGTAATCGAATGCCAAATAAATAGGAAAACATATTGAACCTCTACGCAAATACGAATGTATTTTTAAGTTTTATAAAAACACAAAGAAATTATATTATTAAGTTAATAGTAGGACAGTGAATGTTGATTAATACGGTGCTAAAATTGTCTTGTTTATTTTCCATGTTTAAGTTAAAGATTATCGTGCAGTGAATTATTTAGTATTGCAATAATTTCACAATCTTTCAGTCAGTTGTCAAGCAGTATTTTTAATGATACAAGGCTTCAATAAATCATGAAGCTCTTCAAATAAGCCCCTCGACATATGGAAATACCAAAAAAAATGGCCCTCATGTGATTCCAGTTCGCGGTACAGGTTATAAAATTCACCGTATTTTTGCCTGCCCGCATTGATTTCGTGAATCCAGGGCCTTTTTTGTCGTTATTTGCCATGAAAAGAGAAGCAGTAGGGCTTCTTTTTCATCAGACGAACTGCTATCGAACATAATGAATTGATCAAGACGGACGCAAAACAAAATAGCGGCTAGTCACGCAGCGGTGCTGCAGCGTGCGCCACCGTTGCGTGCACAGCTCTGCAGCTCTGCGTGCACAGCTCTGCGTGCGCAGCTCTCGGTGTGACATGGGTGCCGTGCACGCCACGCAACGCGCACGTGCACGTGCACGTACACGCATCTGGTGTGACCCAGCCTTTACTCTGATGGAAAGTGTATTTGCTGGTATCCTGCCTTTTTGCTGAAAATTGTATTGCCTAATTTCACTTCCCAACCAACTTATCGCAGAAGTGTCATTTGGCCGAATAACATTTGGCAATTAATTATTTCGCAACCATTTCATTTCCCAACCCCATAGTTGGATAACGAAAATTACCCACTAGGTTGGGTTAGGTTAGGTTGGACTATGTAAAGTTGGGAAATGAAATTCGGCAATACAATTTTCGGCGAAAAGGCAGATAACCGTATTTGCTGCTGCGCTACAAAAATATCCGAAACAATGATCAAATGTGGCAGTGTACATGGAAAGGTACCTGTCACGTTGTTAAAATGGACTTTATTGAAGAACTTATAAGGTCTATTTTAAGAGTCGTGACAAAGTACCTTTGCACTGACACAAATATACATTTTCTGATGGTTCCCTAAATTAACAATACTGGAAGTAATCATGGCAGTGGCATATAATATAAAAATATAATCTGAAATCAAAGAGTAAAGCTGGCAACGCAGATGCAGAGGAAAGATTATTTTCTTGACTAGAATCTTCAAGTCGATAAGTTAAGCTGGCTAAGCTAGTACTACCATAAACATCATCCTTCACTCAACGTCATCGGCTTATCTCAGTCCACTGCTGGACGTACGCCTGTCTTATTTAGGCTATTGACTATGCGAACAGAATACATAATTATTAGTATGCGTAACATAGACGCATTAGGAGGGAAATGCCTATAATCGCCACGCTGGGAGAACGGATTGGCGATCGCAGTAGTGTGTCCACTATGATGATGCTGCTGCCCATCATCAATCTTGTATCAAAGAATGGTCTGTGACACTTCAATCCATTAGTCGAGTCTTACGAAACCCGCGAGGAGAGTTGGGGTGGTGACAATAGTACATTATGATACAAGTGTGCTAAGTTGATCATTATACTCGAGGCGGTATTGTGCGCGCGAGCTGCAAGCGAGCGCGCATAAGATAGCAGAGAGTATAATGATCAATGCACACGAGTTTCATACGACGTTTTTCAACACACTTGCGAGGAATAACCGACTTTTAGTATCACTTTTACTAACCTTTGTTGCTAGGTAATTACTACTTACTTAGTAACTAGGTACCTACTATCCCAAAGTTACGTGTTCATTACTTGGTTCACAATTCACACAAAAGTAATACTAATAACAGTAAACACAACAAAATAAACGCAACAAACATTTGAAATTCACTCCACTCCGAATAACAAAATAAATACAAACTTTAAAACAGCGCGCGCATATCTAAGGGATTTTTAAACGCGCGCAAATTTGTAAGCTAGCGATCCTAAGGACAAACAGCCAATATAAAAAAAAACTGCGAATCATTAACTATAATTATCATAAAATAAAATTACGATAAATTTACATTTAATATAATTACTTGGTAATTTGGATGCACAATTTAAATATTTTATATATTTCTTTGCGAAAATTTTCAGTATTTTGAAATAATATTCTGGATTCCGCTATTTCTGCCACATGTCAACTCTTTGGTCATTTTAAAAAATAAACATAACCTGACTAAATTCGAATGCTTCATCTACATGACATAATGCTTGCAAATGTTTGCAAACATACTTGGTCGGGTTATGTTATTACCGCACTAGAACAATAACGTAATGAAAAAGCACGCGTGTTTAATATCTTGGATTATGAGCCTAATAGCGGTTCAATAATACCTACGTTACGAGCAAGTGTGTTGAAAAATGTATTCTTCCTGCCGTCACCTACGGCTCATGATGGCTTATATTCAGAATTTGTAAGTATACATGACTAAAGTTAAGATGAAAAGAAAACTCTTCGCGCTAATAGATACCTAAACAGAAAAACGATTACATAACTGCCCCTGTGCTGTGCTCTGTGCTGGTCCCTACAACTTTTGTTCATCCTGTAATTTAGGGCCCTAAAAACAGTGTTTTTTCACACTAGAATTAGGTGTTTTGATATAAATTCTGCTCTGTGTATACTTGTATAGTCCGTGGACAATGCTCATTTTTTGATTTTAGTACTTTTTTTTTTAAATATAATGCATGAATTTTATTACTTTACAATACATATGCTCAGAAAGTGTTATTTTTCCGCATGTGTGCGGGAAAGAATTTTCATAGTACTATTCCGCACGGCCTGGTTGGTACTGCCGAGATAGTCTGGGTCGCGTTTTATAAAGTTACAATTTACAATTTTGCTGTTTGCTTCTCTTACAAACCAATACGTGAGTGCGATAGAGAGGTAAACAGCGAAATTGCTAAATGTAACTTTATGAAACGCGACCCTGGTTTTCGCATAATGCATTGTAAAATGTTATATGATACACATGTTGAAATGTAGGATTTCCACACTTGCATCATAAAAAAATATTCTAACTTTAAACGGCAGTACGTTCCATAGCTTTAGCTTATATAAAAACGTGAATAAAAACCAACTGTCATTTTACCCGTGCTGTCAACTTTGACAAGTGTCTGTCAATGGAGGTGAGAAAGTAAGGGTTAATTTCACCGACCGACTGACTGACCGACGAAAACTAAAAGTATCTGCTGATTTAATATGTTAAATATTGTTATAGTTGATAACTGAAACAAAAATCTCGTAATTATGGCGGATAGAGATCTTTCTATGGGACCCCGTGAAGGAGTAACATATCCGGTGAGGGTGCAGTATTGTGGAAACTGTTCAATGCCGATAGAATACTGCGAGTACTACCCTGAATACGATAAATGCAAGCAATGGTTGGAAAAAAACTTGCCGACCGAGTTTGAAAAAGTAAAGATAGGTAAGATTTACACAAGATATCAGTTGATTAAGGTTATGAATTCCTATTGTAATATGCTCACTTCGCATTTCACTTCGGCTACGTCAGAAATATTGACTAGATAATAATTGTCGTTGAATATTCTAGATGAGGAAGAGAATGCTGGAGGCGAAGAGGAGAAAAAGAGGCAGAAGCGTGGTGGTAAAGGCATGCTGAAGTCCAAAAAGAAGGAGGACGTGCCTAAGCTTGTGCAAGTATCCCGCGCGCCGCGCGGCAAGAAGAAATCTGTCACCGTTGTCTCTGGATTGAGCACCTTTGGTACGTAATTTGATTTCTTTAAAGTACAGTAATAATATTCACTGACTTGATCTTCAGCACTGGATAGATTAATTGGAGAAAAAAAAAGCAATTCCAGTACCTGCAACAACACCTTCAAGTGAAATAAAATCTCTAACATTAATACTAATGAACAATGCTTAGCAGGGGTGAGCTGTTTTCATACTAAATGACATGTTTCATGTGACATTTAGTATGAAAACGGCTCACCCCCGCCGAGCATTGCTAATAAAATAAATTAATATTGATTCAATATTTGTTTGATGTTGTAAACTTTGTTTTGTGTAGTGATCTCTATTTGTATCCTATAAATTTAAGTGCCAGGGAATGTGTTGGTTTTGTAATGTTATTATTTTCTTATTAGCATAAATGGTTTCAAAGTTTTTTAGTTCAATGAACCTGGCTTTTCTAGTAAGTCTGTGGCTATGATCTGTGGACTGATCTTATAAAATGGAATAGAAAACTTTAACTCCGTAATTATTCATTTTGTAGGAGTAGCATTGCTACTCCAGCTTGGGGTTGTATGGCCAAAATGATTGAGTTTCTAGAATGTTTTTTCATAATCAATTTTTTTCTTTATTTAATGAGTTAATTGAGAATATCCTGTCTGTCCAAGAGTTAGAATTATATTTTTATTCATGTGCATTTTTGTAATTTACAGATATTGACTTGAAAGTGGCAGCTAAGTTCTTTGGCACCAAGTTTGCTTGTGGATCGTCTGTGACTGGTGATGATGAAATTGTCATACAAGGAGACGTTAAAGATGACCTCTTTGATATTATACCAGAGAAGTGGCCTGAGGTAAAATCTTTCTTACCTAAAAGAAAAACCTACCTACTCCTAGTGTACTGTACACTACTCTATGTATGTGTTTGTACAATAGACGGATTTAACCTAACTAAATTCGGCCACAAAAGCTTGGCACAAATTCATACAAATATTAAAAACTAACTCAACAAATACATCAGTCAAAAAAGAAACACTTGTAAGCAGAAAAATTGGATACAGACAATAACAGTTGCCTACTTAAGAAATAAGAAATAATTAATTAATAATTGTGTAAGATTAAGATGTGCCAAGATATCTAAATAAGAAAAATGTGGAAATGTCAGCTTTGCACATGTTTCTGCTAATCAATTTATAAATCATAATATGTTTGTGTTGATCACAGAAAAGCATTATGCTCAAGACTGTGCTTGACCAAGTTCCACTTGAAGGTGTGCATTTTCTCAGAAAAAAGAATGAACTACGTAAATAGACATTGAAAATATCATGAGAAAGAAATATCATTTTGTTAATGTAATGGCATGATAATCATGCATAAAATATTTTGTCAAAATTGTTACGGGTATAATATACCATATTATATTATGTAATGACAATAATATAACAATATGCCATCAAGATAACTTGATGCCAGGAGACATTTGATTTGTATAGATTTAGCTATATTTGGCATCTACAAATCTAATAACCAAGGTGCACATGTAAGCACCAGTAAATTACTGTGATTAAAGGTTTAGTATTTTCAATATGACAGTTAAGGCAACTCTCAAATCCTATATTGCTGTGAAAAAATTATCTTCCCTACCTTTTAATTATTCTTATGCAATTGGTGTTTACTAGAAAATGGTATTTTTCATTCAATACATATTTACTTAATTTCATTGAAACTGTAGTGTATGAAATAAAAAAAGTGCACAAGTAGATTTTTAAATTTCTCATGCAACTGTTTTCCATAATGACATTTAGAAGTGGATATAATAATAGTATAAAATGTTGGCAATTATACGAAATTATGAATATTAAATCTATGTTTTTTCTTTCAGATTGATGAGGATAGCATTGAAGATTTAGGTGACCAGAAAAGATAGTCACAATTTAGTGTAATAAGAATGGGAGATCTTTATTCCTCTGTCTGCATGTCTGCATAAATCATTTGTAACAACTATCTGTGATATTTGTTACTGCACCTATAGTCATTTTGACATAGGAATGAAGTCTTTGATTAAAATCTTCATTTATTTATGAGCTACTGCCAATAAAATTGAAAAAACAAATTCATTGTTTTATTTATCTAATGCTTGCAGTAATTACATGTAGTCTTGTGAGGCCCTATGTCATATTATATTATACATTACATATAAATGTCATATTATATATTACATAACATTTTGACTTTAGATATGGTGTCAAAGTTAAAATTTAGTTGAAGTGGGTGACGTCATTGGGACTCAGGAGGCTATAGAACACTGTTCCTTTCCTACAAATGGCTGGCATAGACATTTTCTGAAACTTTGTTATGATATGGGTTTGTAAACATGATACAGCCGAATACCGAAGAGCCGTTGACCTATCGCAAGCCTTTGAGTAAAGACTAACTTATCACATTCTATTTTAAAGTTTAAAAAAGCTCAGAGTTTGGATCAATCCAAACATATATTGGAACAAGAGTGGCCAAAATAATTCACAACCAGGAACTGGCTCGCAGATCCCTAACTTTCAAGTAATGACTGATTAAATTCTGTTCCTTCGAGTGATCATTTTTTTCCATGATGTTTTTGGTCATGAAAATTTCATCATGAGATTCATGAGGAAATTGCTTTACACTTCAATATTGATAATAGCGCCACCTAGAATGAAACCAATACAACGTTTTTTCCTACAGTTGTTGATAGAGGGCAATGCAAGCCAGTTATTATTGTGTACTCTACGCAGCAAACTTCAAATCTATAAATACAAACCACATATTTGAAAATTAAACCTCAAAATTACTTATAATAATAATGAATTACGTGAAACATAACAAGTTTAATTTAAATGTTGAAATAAGATGGTCAATTATACTTTTCCGTGAAACTAAGCTGGCAATGATACTGTATTTTTTTCTTACAGCAACATTGTACACTACATCGCAAAATCAACACAAAATAAAATCACTTCTAAACATTTTGCGGGTTTGCGTTCATTGTGTGTTGTGTATTGCTACAGAAACAATGATGCGTGAGCGTGAGTGTATATAAAGTGCAATAAAGGATTCTTGTAGACAATAGGAAGTGATTAGGAGGACATTATTATGCGTTCATCAGAATGTAGCACCTAATCAAGTTCCACAGTGCAATCACAATTTATTAAAAAATATAATATCGATCTTTTTTGTATAGGACTAAGTAAATACAAACTGTTTAAAAATGTCTGTGGTTAAAGGAAAGCTAGTAAAAATGGAAGTAATTCAAGTAGGTGAATACGAATTCACCAAACAAGATATAATAGGACACGGAGCCTTCGCGATGGTTTACAAAGGAAGGAAGAGAAAGGTGTGTATGATCAATCATGTTCTTCCACAGCGCTAACTGTGCCTCAAAATACCTTTGTGTGCATTTGCCATGCACATTAAATAGTTATTTTCGTCGTTAAATGTTGTAGATGCTCTAAGATTTGGCTTTCGCAATATATTGATTTGTTCTGAATCGTGGGTGGAAACAAACGTCATGTGGATAATTTGGCTCGGTTTTAAACGAATATCATGATGTCACGTCTAGTTTGCATTAAAAAAGACAAATTTTGTTAGATTATTCTATTAGCCTTAATGAGCGCTAATCTATTTCGTTCATGTTGCGAATATGTTTATTGATATGGTTTTGAATCAGCTGTTTGTAAATATTGACGTTTGTTTATGAAATAGAATAGGTAGTAGTATAATTACTATTCATGCTATTTATAATTACTATTCATGATATTTTATTGTTGAAATATTTTTCTTTCGTATTTGATCTATTTTGTGAAGAGTAAATATATATTACAGTACTTAAAAAAAAAGGTTATTTCTAAACCTCTAAACACCTATTTGTATACATACATCTTTGGTGAGAAATATTAATACCACAAATAGTGCTTTTATATAATTTCATATAATATTTAGTAATATCTTCATATGTATTTTAGTTTTGTTACTTCCTGAATAGTAAAAATTAAAGAGCTTGAGTCACACTGAAACAACAAAGCTTTATTGGCACAAACTATAGGAAGCACTTTTTTTGCAGTAGTCTGATTTAATTGAACATAGTAGTATTTTATGGATTGTTATTGTAATATATGTGCATATATGTATTAGGAAAGCCATGATTTATGACACATACATTGCTCTACAACTGATAATTGCCTTATGTAATACTGTCAAGGCTTGCTCAGGAGGTAAACATAAACTTTAAGTAGCATTAACTGTATGACATCATCTTTATTGAAGAATTGTATTCTGATTTAAATTTAATGCTTTTTGTGACACTACATACATAAGCCGGCGATCGGGTTGCTTGTATGGTTAACAACACTTAACTCTTTCACTGTCAGCGAAAGTGTTAAATTGAACTACATGTCACCACTAAACAATAATGTTGTTTTAAAATACATGCATACACATGATTTATTTTCTTTGGCATTACTCAGAAATTGGAAATATTTAGTTATCTGGTAGAGATCATATTTTAGTGATAAGATAGCATATATTTTATATTGTCTGTCTAATGCACACTTTAGGTTCCTTATGAATGATTAGCAGTTTCTTATTGTTTAGTAATAAAGTCCTTTTAAATTAAGTAAAGATAAAAAAACACATGCACACTAAAATTTTCATCCGCACACATTAGACAGCTTCATCATTTTCAAAAGTTCATGTAACAGAATCATCTATCTTTGTCCTTAATAGTGAGTAAATGAAACAAATGACAATGTTGCCATTATGGCCAGCTGCTGCTATTCCAGTTGTGTGAGCAGCTGTCTCTGACTGCCAATTCTGTACACATGTTGCCATACATATAATTAGCATTTGTTGTCATGTACCTCATGACAACCAATATAGATTACCCTTAGATATTAAATTCCATAGTTTCAGCTATAAACTACATTGTTATAAATGTTATAATAATGAAGAAAGAATAACATGAATTCAGTTAAATTTAACTTAATCAACCCATAAAACCATGGATCAAAAACACTATTTGCAAACATCCTAATATTTCAATGCATTGTGTAACTTATCTCTCAAAACCTTTTGTTATCTATCTATTAGTAAAGCTCATAATGTTTTTGTTAAAATAAGTGCTTTACCTTGTTCAGTAATGACTTGAAAGTTGCAGCCATGAGAACCCAAACAAAGATTATAATTGTTGTTCAGACAGCATCTGATTCTCATGTGGTAGGTACCTACATTGTTCTCCAGGCAGAGATACAATGAAGGGGTTATCTTTATTTGTATTCGCTTTATGTTCAATGAGGTAATTACTTTTGACCACATCATTTAGTATGCTCACAGAAATATATAACAGGTATTTGTATACATAAATCTATTTTGCTCTAAAAATGGTAAGGTCAATGATCTGTATTAGGATACTCATAACTATTATTGTTGTAAACAATAAAATACAAAAGCTGTACAATAGCTGCAGGTAGTTTTCCGTTTGAGGATTCTGTATTTTTTTTATGGATATCTTTATTATATTGCAATTTGAAAAAAGTAGAGACAAAACACAGGCCTACGTAGATTGGTAGGTAGCTGATAAAATCGCAGTGTTCAGTGCACACAAGTTTGAGTTTTAAATATACAAGGTTAGGATGCAGTTTTCTCATACAGGACATATTTTTTTGTCGTCATCCCTACATAGATATGGCATTGTAGTGCAGGATGGTTGTTTTTTTTGTTGAGCGTGGTCAGTGGGCAGGGACGCGGCCCGTCGGTCTCGGGTGTCGCATTGTGCGGGCCCACAATGCCGGACAATGGTGCGACACGCACGACGTCCCAAGGGCGAGCGGCACGTGCCGACGCCGACCGACGCACATCCTTATCTAGCTGCAGGTATAAGTATTCGTTTATCACGATTTGGACATTGGTATTTAGTCTCGAAGCGACCTGTTTCGATTAGAAGAAGAAACAGGTATTTAAACATAGAAATATACTTCTGACGTAAAGTTCAACCATCCGTGTAAGTTGAATATTTTAATGCCATTATAAACTATACCATCTTAGGTGAGAATCTGTTCAGTGTACTTATTGCTTGCTACTTGCTACCATCATAGTAGTACTTACACAAAAAACTGGTTTTAAAGTGAAGTGGAGTAAAACGGATGACTATGCAAAAAAACCAGGGTCATTGCTACAACTAAGTATCTACTTACTAAGACCAATGAACGACTATTATCCGTTGAACAAATAGCTACTACTTTGCTAAATTAGCGGTCAAGTAGGATGACGTCTGCCGAACGTCAACTATACCTACTCCATGCCATACCGCTGAATTGGCAAACGTTTACATTGGCGAGCGCAGAGGATAAATGCTGAACACGGCACGCTGACCGTGACCGTGCAAGCGGCCCCCGCGCTCCGCTGTTCTATAAAAATCTTATTTACTAACAACTGCTGTTTTACAACAGTTTCGAGCCACGAAATACCCTCGCTAACCAACCTCTCTACCCAAACACACCTTTATTAGTCAATAGGAGGTAGTTATCTTTTCTTTCGACCTAGAAGCAATCCTGCTTCACGGGGACGTGGAGTGTCGAAATCGGGTCAATCCGTAATCGCTGCACGAGCCTGCGGAATGTAGGGCGGGCTAATGTTAGCCGGCGTGCGCGCACCACCGGCCCCTTCTGGATAACTGCGCCGATCCGTGTTAACTGATTCCCTGAATTATTTCTCCAGATCGATATCACGTCACGATTACTTTTTCTTCTACTAAATTAGCGAACAAATGGCAGTTAACTCATTCAGTGTATCGGTTCACCAGCTACACACGAAACTAATGTGAAAAGGCGATAAAGGCGTGCGTTACCAAAGGAATGCATATTTACCTAGGTTCCTACCTTAAAACGATATTTTTACCTGTACCTACATTTTGACTGGTTTCCCATCTCCAGAATATCGAGGTTCAGTCAGGTGTCGTATTTTACAAAAAAGTTAGATAGAATCTAGCATATTGCTCTGTTATCTTGTCCATAAGTACCATTGCATCTATTTTTGCGTTGTAGATACTTTCAGTATTAAGCCGCGTTTCCACTTAGTGTTCTGAGCGAGCATTCGTTCGTTCTTGGACAGATGAAAACAGGATTTCACATAGCAAAATGTTCGTTCGTCAGCCCCAACACGTGAATACTCGCTCAGAACATTAAGTGTAAGTGTCTCATTCAGTTCTCTAAAAATCGGAAGAACAGCTGTTTTCACACTGACATATGAATTTGGCGACTATATCAGTCCCCCAGGCCGAAAGAGAACATCTGTTATTCATTCACATGACAGTTTCGTTGATCTACCACGTTTCACGTTACTAAAACGTTTTACGCAATAGAAAAGACGAACGTTACTTCTATACTCTTATTTAAAAATATTCCCTATTCCCATCAGTTCTGCAACTCGTACGGTTTCTGTTTTTTAAAGAATTCATAGATTTCATAGTTCTTCATAACAAAATAAACTAAAAGTACCCCACTTCACTTAGTCTATCTCGAGAGCGCGGCAAGACAAAGGCACCGTCAAATAGTATAGTCATCGCCTACTACGTATAAAACACCTAACATGACTATAGTTATGTTATGATGTTATAGGTATTCTATTAAATTCCTAAAAAGCTGGGATAATATGTACATATGTAGGTGTAGTTTTAGGTGGCCAATATTAACAAAAAGTTGAGTTGTAAAAAAAAAGCTTCGCCATTTGAACACGTCTATCGACGACGAAAACGACGGTACGATTTAGTAACTATACTAGCTATGCATGTACATAATTTCGTGTGACACCATGAATGTAGGATTAATATGGATTTGACAACGTAATAATAATAGCAAGAACGAAAGGGATGGTCTTATGAAACTTTTTACTAGTGGAAGTGAAAAGGAACGATAATCGTCCGTCCTTATCACTGTGCCACTATTTTTTGTATGTGTGTGCATTAGATGCTAAATGTAAGTGCCAGGCAAATGCGTTTGAATACGTCACTAAGTGCCTGTGTGGCACTTTCTTCTTAGTAGTAAGTGACTATGTCTATCCCCCTTAGTGGCACACTATGTGCGGCCCCTCGTGTGACACGGAGACGCTTGTTTTGGCAGCGACGTAAATTTGGACGTCGCTACCTCCGACGACGTTGAGTCTAAAGTAATTAGCGCTGACATCGAGACTATTTCTCGAAATTCAGGTAGTTAAACCATGACGACAATCGACTCTCCGTTTACCCGTTTTAATAAAGCATGATTGGCGGCGTAGCCAATTATATTATGATTAGTAAATGCATCCATTAGATGCACATTTATGACGAGCCCGAAGATGCAGACCTTGGGCCGCACACGCTAGCCGCCCACCTGAGACGACCTTATGCAACGCTCGGTGCACTCGTGTTATCACTTTACAAAGACACTGTGCCTATAGCTACTCTAACCTGTTCATTTCTAATCTTACCCTTTATGTAAAATTCGATGGCTAGTACGTAAACATTTAACGGAGAAAATTGAGCTTTGTTTTTGTACGTGTAGCGAAAACAAACGTTTATTTCGCACCTCTTATTCATCATGACGTGGTTTTACTAACAATATACAAGGTCGAGAGAGAGAGCTACTCTCACCGACCTGTAAAATACCAAACAAACTGGATTTTGCATACAATCTATACGACTAAGATGTTTGAAACTCGTTTATATTTAATAGGTTCATAGAGTGTGAATTCATCATAATTTTTCTTGTTCTAGAATCCATCACAGTCGGTGGCCGTGAAAGTGGTAACAAAGAAAGGGATCCAGAAGGCTTCTGAAATTCTCGTGAAAGAGATCAAAATCCTACGAGAGCTCACAGCTTTACACCACACCAACCTTGTGGCCATGCACGATTGCATGGACAGTCCCGCTTACGTGTATGTCGTCATGGAGGTAAGTTATATTCTTCCGTTATACGTTGTATTTATGATTGAACAATAGTTACAGTTTAGTATCGAGATTAACACGTAAATGTGAAGGAAATGGAAACTATTAACCAACGCAAGCGTAAAATGCAGTGACTGCAAACCGTGCAGCTTTAATCAATATTATTGCTACTGCTGATAAAAGAAAGGCAGCATGTGCACTTCAACGTGAATCAAAACGTCAGCATTGAACTACCAATTGCATCCCTCACTGCCAAAACAATGCTTTACATGCATACTCACGTATGACAGGTTTTTATCTATCTTCTTCATCTTAACAGCGACTTCCGTGCAGGTGTCTCACGAATCTCACGATGGCGATTACAACGAAGTACCAGAGTTTGTAAACTATACCCTGGGAAAGCGATTGTAAACAGAATCTCAAAAATAACTTCCGTTGAGTTCAGGCAAAAACCGTCTCGTTAATTCCAACATTACAATCTTAGAATATCAACTCACACCCTGTGATAGTATCAAACTTTTTCAACTACTACACTAAGCTCGTTTAAAATTTATTTACAAGTAAACCGAGTAATATAAGTGGTTACGATCAGAACGATTTCTTACAGATTACCTAAGTACGTAATATGTAGTACTCAGAGATGGGCATTATTCGAATAAATTTTTATCGGAATAATTATTCGAATAAACAATAATTTACGATTTCTTTATTCGCGAATAATTTAGTCACGAATGATTTATTCGCGAATGAATCATTCGCGAATAAATCAGCCACGAATGAATTATTCTGCTGGTTTTTAAATGACGAATGATTTATTCGTTATTTTCATTCGAATAAATCTACGAAAAACATATTTTTTCTGTTGCATTATATTAAATTAAACAACATCAAGCATAATATTTAACATAAATCGTGAATACTGTAATTTGTTCTAAGTTCTAGTACGCTAAAGAATGTTAAGGGTTAGGGGTAATATATAAATAAACCCAGGTAGTAAGTATAATTAGCGAGACGAGTGGCGACCGGGGGTGGCGGGCGGCGACGGGTGGTGGTGGGTGGCGACGAGTGGTGGTGAATGGCGACGGATGTTGGTGGGTGGTGACGGGATGCGGTGGGGGAGGCGGGCGACAACGGGTGGCGGCGGGCGGAGGCTGGGGGTGGCGGATGGAGGCGGGTGGCGACGGGTGGTGGTGGGTGGCGACGAGTAGTGGTGAATGGCGATGGGTTGTGGTGGGTGGCGACGGGTTGCGGCGGGGGGAGGCGGGTGGCGACCGGGGGTGGCGGTGGGTGGAGGCGTTGGGTGGCAGGCGGCGGCGGGTGTTGGTGGGCGGCGACGGGTTGCGGTGGGGGAAGCGGGTGGCGACCGGGGGTGGCGGCGGGTGGAGGCGTCGGCGTCGGGTGGCAGGCGGCGGCTGGTGGTGGTGGGTGATGGCGGGCGGCGGCGGATGGAGGCGGGCACCCGCCACCTCCAGCCACCACCCATCGTCACCCGTCACCACCCACCTCCCCCCGCCATCGCCCGCCACCCCCGGCCTTAGCCCGCCGCCACCCACCACCACTCGTCGCCACCCACCACCACTCATCACCACCCGCCGTCGCCCGCCACCCGACGCCTCCCCCCACCGGAACCCGTCGCCACCCACCACCACCTGTCGCCATTCACCACCACTCGTCGCCACCCACCACCACTCGTCGCCGCCCGCCACCCCCGGTCACCACCCGTCTCCCCCCACTGCAACCCGTCGCCACCCACCACCAGCCGTCGCCGCCCGCCACCCCCGGTCGCCACCCACCTCCCCCCACCGCAACCCGTCGCCACCCACCACCATCCGTCGCCATTCACTACCACTCGTCGCCACCCACCACCACCCGTCGCCGCCCGCCACCCCCGGTCGCCACTCGCCTCCCCCCACCGCAACCCGTCGCCACCCACCACCATCGGCCGCCGCCCGCCACCCCCGGCCTCCGCTCGCCGCTACCCGTCGCCACCCACCACCCCCGGTCGCCACTCGCCTCCCCCCACCGCAACCCGTCGCCACCCACCACCATCGGCCGCCGCCCGCCACCCCCGGCCTCCGCTCGCCGCTACCCGTCGCCACCCACCACCCCCGGTCGCCACTCGCCTCCCCCCACCGCAACCCGTCGCCACCCACCACCATCGGCCGCCGCCCGCCACCCCCGGCCTCCGCTCGCCGCTACCCGTCGCCACCCACCACCCCCGGTCGCCACTCGCCTCCCCCCACCGCAACCCGTCGCCACCCACCACCATCGGCCGCCGCCCGCCACCCCCGGCCTCCGCTCGCCGCTACCCGTCGCCACCCACCACCCCCGGTCGCCACTCGCCTCCCCCCACCGCAACCCGTCGCCACCCACCACCATCGGCCGCCGCCCGCCACCCCCGGCCTCCGCTCGCCGCTACCCGTCGCCACCCACCACCCCCGGTCGCCACTCGCCTCCCCCCACCGCAACCCGTCGCCACCCACCACCATCGGCCGCCGCCCGCCACCCCCGGCCTCCGCTCGCCGCTACCCGTCGCCACCCACCACCCCCGGTCGCCACTCGCCTCCCCCCACCGCAACCCGTCGCCACCCACCACCATCGGCCGCCGCCCGCCACCCCCGGCCTCCGCTCGCCGCTACCCGTCGCCACCCACCACCCCCGGTCGCCACTCGCCTCCCCCCACCGCAACCCGTCGCCACCCACCACCATCGGCCGCCGCCCGCCACCCCCGGCCTCCGCTCGCCGCTACCCGTCGCCCCCCACCACCACCCGTCGCCAAAGAAGTGCAGAAAGTGACTTTGTTTTAGTAATTATTCGTGAAAATTCATTCGACGAATAAATTATTCGCGATTAAATTATTCTACGAATAATCTATTCGAATAAAAATAATCATTCGACAATTTCATTCGTCATTCGCGATGATTTTTTTTATTCTTATTCGTTATTCGTCATTCGAATAAATTTTGCCCATCTCTGGTAGTACTTGGGTAGCGTAGTGCAAGTACTAGAGTGTTGCAATGGCTGTAGATGCAATGCGGACGTACAATAGAAACGTACAAATACTAAATTACCGTGTTACCCATAAATCAGCGATGCAAACTTAGTCGAGGATAGGCAATTGTACATAACTCTACAGAACATTGATTTAGTAGTATTGGCGCTGGAACAACACGCATAACGCACCAGTAAATAGAATATCAGTAAGAAACTAAGTATACTCTCTAGCAATATCTCTTTATACTTCGACCCTGCACGCTCTGCTCCGGTGGCTATTAAATCAGGACTGTTGTGAATAACTGTCCGCTATTATCATGTATCATTTATTGTTATTGTTTACACTTGAATTAATACAAACAGTGGCCCAGTTCTCTAAATGAACTATGTCAATTCAGTTTATTATCTAATTATGTACCTAATCAATTAACTGTATGCTTTGAACCTATTGGTTTCGGGAAATAGATAGAGCTCCATGCTCGATTTTAATATTTACAATTTCATATCATTAGAAATGCAAATGTGATCGATTAGATGGTCTTTGTTTGCAGTGCGACAATTACCAGGAAACTATAACTATCCGTATTCCGTAGGTATTAGGCGTCCGTGACCTGATGGCCTTGTCCTTAATCCATCCACGATAACGGCAGCGACACTGCATTTTCTTATGCCTATTCATTATTGTTGATGCTCACTGTATTGCTTATATATACCTACTGAAATACCTAATCTGCAAATGCATAATATTTAAACCGTCTTTAAGCGTTACTCCAAAAATTAAACTATTTCCTTTTCATACAAACCGTGTTGTGTTCCATAGAAAAAAATTATGTGATGTTGTGTAAGGGGGAAAACTTGGTTGACTTGATTATATTACCAGTAATTATCTATCCGAGTCTCCGACCCAACCACGATACTAGCCACACAATTGGCCTCTAAATAAATCTACTATGTAACAAAACGCTAACGTACCTTTGCGACATCAAAACGACGATATTATCATCTCTTCAACATTTGAACTACATTTGTTTTATTTGAGCTTGTTTTAAATGTTAATACGCTGCGAGCGTAATTGGCGAATTACGTCGCGGTCATATTTGTATAATATAAAACATAGAGCTCTCATTTTATCAACGCGACGTAATAATAGTCTTCCGCGTGTTCGCACTTCACAGCGCGTGTAGCGTACGCGGATCCGCAGCACTCCGCAAGGTCGCACGCCGCCTGTGCGTGTGCGCCGGTGCGGTGGCCCATCAATCCGACGCTCTTTTATCACTAATCGCAGATTTACGTACGAAATATACCTACCAGACAGACGGGAATCGTCCATGCGAACTGTGAGTGCTTCTACTGCGCAGTTACAATGTTTAATGCTGTACCTAATAGGTCAAGGGGACGACGACCGCACCAATAAACTTAAACGTGGATCCATTTGGCGCGTTGTCTGTCTACTTCCAAATTTATACCATTATTCATATAACCTTATGAATATTACAATAGTTTGCATACTATTTTCGTTTTTAAATTGAATTGGAATTCATCTACATTACTTTATCAAATCATTGAATATTTTGCATTATGAATTTATGATATCAAGGTAAAATTTGTCTAAAGATAACAGAACAGACTGTTCTTATCTCATTGACGGAACTATACATATTGTGCGATATCATATGCGTAATGAAACTGAGGAGAATCTAGTCTGACAGCGTGGCCTACTAACCTCTTTATCATTTAATATCCAAAACGTTTGCTCCCTATCAAGTACTTACAACTTATACATAATATACGTTATCGCAACATATTACAATTTTATTTCAAACTTTGTTACTAGGTCGTTTAAAGTAATCTCTATTATTTATAAGTAGACTTGTATTCTACTATTCTTCCTGTAATATGTTACCTGGAATGAAAATCATACAACTATATTTATTAAATGTTAGAATCTCGATCCTTAACAATTACTATCAGCTTATGCTATTGATACGAATGTCAAGCCTCGGCGATGACCGCTAGTTGCACTGAAAACAATGTCTCCTTGCTAAAGTAGGTCAAGCAAGATTATTAAGAAAATAAATGAGAAGTAATTTCTTCCCCTACTTCTATTCAGTTTTAATATGTATACAAAGCGTCTTTCAACAACAACAAGAGTACACTAAAATAACTAAACGAACAAAAGAGTCAAGACACGCTTTAAGGACGACTCACTAATCCCAATGTAGGTACAAGAGCAGATGACGTGATCAAAATATTGGTGCTTAGACCTAAATATCAATGGATCATATTCTTGTTGTCTAATTGAACCCTAAGTCGGTGTAGCAATAGGTCGCGACGCGGTGTCTACCGCGACTCCACGTGGCCATAATAATAATCTGCATGCGCAATTGCTAAGTAATAACAATGTTTATGCTAGGTACTTGCGCAATGACACCTACGAGCTGCGACGAAATTAAAATATTGCGTCAATTTCTCTTACGTGCTTTCAAAACAAAAACAAATTATTGTTTACTGGCTTTCCTATATCGATAACTACTTCCTGATAGTAAAATCCCCTAAATTTTGAACTTACTTGTTTTTAATTTATGGAAAATACCTTTATCTATTTGAGACACAAATTCTTTATTTACAGCGTAGGCAGATAACATTTTCCATTCTTTTTCCGTTTTTATTAGGTATTTTCCTGAGTATTTGTGTGAAAGAAAGACGAAGTCTGCTGCGTTCAGCCTCTACCTATATTTTAATACCGTCTTTAAACAGTTTTCGCGCAAGGTTCACGAAACTTCAGTTATATTTGGCTAATGGCTATACCCGCTGCGGTCGCGATCGAATTAAATAATTTTTATTTGCCATTTGCTCAAGCCTGACGAGGTAGCACAACTACGAATTATATTAATAGCTCTCTTCAAGGGCAAGCACACGAAGCCAAATTGTACGACCGGTGCTAATGACGTTTTAGTTTTAAAAGTATGTAATTATAATGAGACGATTTAGTTTTTGTGGCATGAAGAGAAGAGGCAGGCCAGTGCCTCGCAAGTCGCAATAGGTACGGCGCACAAAGCCAACAAAGTTCATTGGCACGAGTTGCTTTCGGGCGAGGAACGCGGACAGTCGCCATGGCTTCTGTCGACCATGACGTTTTTGCTAATGCTGTCAGTTTCCTCATGACTGTATTATTCTTCTTAGATCTTATCTAAATTTATTTTATTTGAGACGAATTGAATAGATACTCATAGTTTCAGTTTTGCTAGTCTACTACTACATCTAGCCTCGTCCTGTCCTTTGTAATTCATAATCGAAATACATATTCTATTTTTGTTAAATTATGGATGAAAAGCCTAGTACTACTGCTACTGTAGTAGTACTGCTAGTGGTCATCGCCTGCGCTCTAGTGAAAATCTCACTCTAGCCATTCCACCTAAAAAAACGAGGACATTTTCAAGATCTTTCACTGCCTACTCAGTAAAATTGTGGAATGGGCTGCCGGTGGACATTAGGCAGTCGCAGTCTGTTGCTTCTCTCAAAGTGAAACTGAAAAAGTTGTGGCTATCAGACTCGTAAAGTTAGGTATTATATAGGTACGATGATTAATATCTGTATTACATACATATGTATATATATATATATATATATCTATATAGGTTAGGTATATATTAGTTTATGTTAGAAATTATAACATGTATTATATTATACTATTATACAAATGTATAGGTGATGCGTATTTGTTTAGTGATTTTGATTTGGTATGTAGTAAATTTGAAATTTTGGCTCCTTTAAATTAAGTGCTCATTATTAGTTTGCCTCTCACTGTATTGTTTGTTTTGTATATCCTTTTATGTTATATCAAGGGTTAGCTGGAAGAGATCCCTGTTAGGGATAAGTTCGCCTTTGTACATATTCTTATATTTACTGTTGTTTTGTTTTTACTCTCTGTAAATTTGTTTATGTGCAATAAAGTTATATATACATACATACATACATAAAAGCCTATTTAGTTTGAGATTAAATTAAATTTTTTTTGTTTTATATAAAATGTAAAACAAGGGAGAAGCGAATTTTTAAATGAATTTGGTTTAATTTTCAATAGCTCATTCTGTATGATGGGCACGACGAGGCTAGACATGGATTTGGTCGCAAGTTGCTGTAAACACAACAGTGTTGGATTGGAACCCACGCGTTTCTATTTATGTTTACATTAAAACCGCAAAAGTCGATGACAAAGCTCGTCGATAGTCAGCCAATGATGAGGCGCGGTCGGATGATGCAAGCCCGAGCTCGGCTGTCTCACGGTTTGGTTGCGAGCACGTGTGCCCTGCCAATTACTGCGCTCAACTTTGACATTATATTATATTCGTCTGATCACCGGAACGTTTATGTAGGTACCTACACAAAGAAAATGTATAAAGTAATATGACCATGGTTTTTAGCTTTATTTTAACGAGGAACCTTTTAAATGCTCAATAAAAGTTCAATGAACATCATCGTTCTAGCATCATCAGTGCTAGATTTATTACGTTGTCTAGTCTTTAGATAAGATTTTCTTTACTATTTTAACTTTTTATAAAGAGCAGATAATTTGTTTCTTAAGAAAACTAGCGTGTGTTTCTTTCATTACGAAAGCTTAGTAATACCGGATTCTTTGATGTCATTCCAACATTCTTGCGTGATTTAGATACCTACATACAATACATATTTTGTACACCCACAGGTATCCCACAATGGAAAATTTTACTTATAAAATTATTCGGCCTGTGTCGTACGGCACCATCACCATACCATACACACAGCAATCAGGTAGTGACCTCGTGGTCGTATTAATATACAGTGCGCTGTCGAGCCGAGCGGTACATCTCGCACGTGGCCGGGCCTTGGGGTCGCTTCAGGGCTTCATACATATATATTATGGTGCTTGTTTCTTTATTCGATTTCGAAGTATTTAAATGTTAAATCGGATAAATCGTTTCGATACAGGTCTACCTTATCATGTCTTTATTTTGTCATTAACCTAATGCATTTAACATCTAACTGGTTCCCCTGTTGTCTCTGCTGCACGATCACATGCCAGTTATAGTTGACCCTAACATTCGTGCAAAATATGAGTAACACTAGTTCACACTTACACTGGTCAACCTGATGTGTTGATGAGCTAATTGTGGTTAATAATAAGACACGCTACTTGTAATAGTAGCATTTAAATGACAATCGTATGTTATCTTGCAACCTTAGCTTAGCTGCAACAGGCATTGAGAGACTGTTTTACTCGTAGACAATGTAGGCATACAAGACGAATGTCTACGGGCCTTGTTAGTGTAGTTATTGTAAATGTTTGAATATGACATAAGGCATAATGTTCTCATTTCCCCTCAATCATTTCATTCCATGATTATGTAAATTAGAAACGGTGCGGTACTTATTTATGCATGTAACAGTAGCGTGTCAGTTATCAAGTATCTAATCTTACTTTTCTTTTAAAAAGTGCGTTTAGTACGCTCTACATGATCATTTTACGACGGAGAATAAATAGAAATCTATTACGGAACAAGTAATATTTTAATTAAAAATAGGATATATACTAAATGAATGAACCTTAAATCTAAACAAATGTTTTACATCATATCTAGAACATCTGTAACATCAAGTATTTGCCGTAGGTACGAGTTCTTTTCTGAGGAGGAGATCTAAAATATAGAAATAAAAAAATGTTCCTATTTTGTATGCAATATCTGTAAGGCAGAAATTTGATAAAACAGCTTTGACGCCCCTTTTATGTATTCTTATACGCCTTCCCAATCAGTCATGTAGATATCATTATAATATTTATAATAGTAAATTTGGTATGGTAATATACCTTTTTGACCTGTCGCATTAGGGTTGCCCGGTCCGGTAGACAAATGATTAGATGATTACAAGATTGCATCAAGTTTCACTATGCCAGGCGACGTGATAGCCGCACGCTGGTGGAAAGTGACGCAGGTATACATACCCACCGGAAACCACGGCTTTCTACCCATCTAATCCAGCCAATGATCTCATCATTTCAAATTACTAGCTCGTGCGTGAACTTGTCGATTCACTTTGTTTTCTCCATACACATTATGTGGCAATGCAACCTTTCGAAACTTTATTGTTGTTGCCGATATCGGTTATGTTATAATTTGTGGTTTGACGTTGATAGGATCATATTTTGAAAAATTGGTTATATTAGTAATCTATTTGAAATCATATATTTATTTCAATACCAAGTAAGTATAAAAATATGGAATCGTTAAACGCTACCCGGAACACTTAGACTTTACTTGAAAGGACTGAATCACATCAACTTACTAAGAAGCTATGTAATTGAACTCAAGTTCCAACTCGATTACTTACCTACTGTATTTTCTTTGTTTACTTACGAGAAAAACTTGCTGTTAGACAACTTGGCGCTATCTGCCCTACTACTAGTAACTGTATCGGGTAGTTCACATCATTAATTATTGAACGAGTACATTTTGCTTCTGCAATTCTATTGCAGTATCGATATTGATCAGAATGCAATTTATTTTCCACATATGGTACAAACTCATTTATTATACTGAGACTATTCATTCAAATACAATAAATCTGACTAACTGAACTTGCTAACATCAATTGGAGCATGTAATTGTAGTAGTAAAAGCTGCATTATATATTGTTCTAAAACAGCCGTATTGACCATAAGAGTCATACATCACCTTTAGATTTGACCCCACAGCACAAAATATAACTGGCCAGCTCGATCAGCTTTCTTGATATAGAGATCCAAAAGCGGCACGTACATTGTACGTACGAAACGAGAGCAGTGCACTTGAGCACACGTGTCGTTGATCAAAAGGCGGCGGACGTGTAGGTAGCTATACTGAACTATACTGTATGCAGTGATGTGCATTGAAATTGCGCAGTTTTTAGTACACGGGGCGGAGACCTGTGTCCGTGTCAACGACCCGCCGTTTATATTCAACGTAAAATGAAAAGACTCATGACTTCATGAGATAAGAAAGAAACACTAACAATGGGAGTTGCCCGTAGCGTTTGTTGTGAAATGGAGGTTATCGTGCAGAACCGGGTAACGGCATCTCGTGGGTTAGTGCTTGTAGGTCAGGTGAGCGCCGAGGTGCATATCCGTTCGTAGCGGGGACCGGTACACCCTTACTGTCTTCGACCAACTCGGTCATAGCTTTTTGTTATTGTTTTCTTCGTTGTTTTGATCGTTACAACTAAATCAATCGCCTACAGATAAAATACTTACACTTGACATTTTCGAATAACATGTTTGTTTATATCGAATGACATACCTACCTATTCGTTTCGTAGTTCGTAATTCGTAATAACAAATGCGCGTAAAAGGGGGAACACTATGGCAAACATGTTTTCGTGATAGTAATAATTGTTGAGTCATAACTTTTGTGACACGTAAGCTTTAATAGGATAAATACATGTTAGAAACTTAGAAGTACTAAGAAGTTTACTATAATGCTCACTTTCTAGCAATCTTTAATCTGTGCTTTAGTAGGTAAAGTACCGACGTGTCAGATCATCGACCACCGACATTAAATAACTAATCGACTATTCATAATTATTAGACATTCAATGGCTTCAGGTGCATAAATTAGGTATCCTTCTAGTAGGTATGTATGCCTACTGCTGTTTTGTTCTAGTAACTCTACCATAGAATAATAACAAATCATAAAGTGCTCATTGCATCTCTACTTATGCTAATAAGTTGTGTGGGAGGTAAGGTAATAGACGTAATAGTGGTAATATAATAACTTGAAAAGTTGAAACTTGTTCACTAATAAGCTCGCTTTAAACTTATTATAGTTATTATTGATGAACTTTAGTCATAAAATATGTACAAGACCGTTCTATGATCTATTATTTTCCTAATGGTCGTACCGATTTTTCCCTGCGTAGAATGGGTGCGGTAATGGGGTTTAAACTTTCGTGAGACATAGGAACTATGAAATTATAAATATAATTAAACGGATTATTTAAACGCGTAGTGACTAAATATAGTAAATATACGTGAGTTACCGTTAACCGTTTAATTATATTTACGGTATTGGAGGTTCAAATTATGAAGAGAGTCCGTTTAGATTTTGGGATGCAAAAATAAAAAGAAAACATAGTAACAGGTGGTAAACTGAATATATTGTATTAAAACATAAATTGTCATAACATAATACATACAATGAAACAATAATATCTTTATTTACATAAAAATCGTATCCCTAACAACACTTAATCTATTTTCACCCCTATTAGCATTTCGTGAATAAATAATGTTTTATAACATTCAGATCGAAACCGTTCATAGCGAATTACAAAACTGTACAACACATATAACATTACGCGACTCAGACGGGTGACTTGTTGTCCTGTAGAGGGACCTCCTCGGGCGCCGCGCCGTTTCCATTTGCGACGCGGTCGTTGGCTGGCCTCGGGGATGAGCTAAACCGTTTCTTGATTGAGCTCCAGTTCTTCTTAATTGTTACGCCTGCTACTACTACCACCATGGCAGCGACGATAATGCCGATGACGCTTTTATCCACCCCTCCGGTTTTCGTGTCGGATGTGGTTGCTCCAACCTTTACATTTGGGTCAGCTTTAGTATCTTGATGAGTATCGGCTACGGATTTTTCTGACACTGTTTCACCTTCTGATGGTATGTTGTCTGCAGCTAAACGTAGAGAAAAGTTGTTAACAGAGACGTTTTCACTGTTTGCTTTAACATTAGATGACTGCTCTTCCGCTGGAGTTTCCTCTGTTCCTGAATCAGCTTCAGTGTCATTTGTTTCCTGGGGGGTTTCGGGACTCGTATCCTGAGAGACTAGAGTTCCAGGTAACTTCGCTTCCGATTCCAACAGCAACTCATCTTCGTTATTTATTGGTTTATCCGTATCACATTCGTACATATTTTGACCACATGAGCCGTCGCATATGATCTCCAAAGATTTTTTTAGCTTGTTGCAAATGTCCTCCTTCAGTTCTACAGTACTGGTGGCGAGGGTTAACGTACGAAGAGATTCGAAGTTAGAAAATGTGTTTACATCCAGCACCTGAAAATAATTACATGATAATGTTTAATAATCTATGTATCATTCAGATAGTAGATGCCCTGTAGTGCTAGTATTATCAAACCGGAATCAGAAGGGGATTCGAATGTACTGTTGACACAACAAATGACACAAAATTTACCAAGAAAAGAGTTGTTTATAGATGTAGTGAGTAATTAATTAATCTATTGTCTGTAAGTCTCTACACTTAAACTATGAATATATGAATATAACTATGAATATATCCTAGATTGACTTATACACTTTTGTGTCAACAGTACTTTCGAATCCCTTTCTCATCGCGGTTTGATAATAACAGCTCCAGGTAGTTTTACATAGCTCATATAATTGGAAAAATATTTTACTTAAATAACGTACTGGGAAATGTTTCTAATAAATACCTATTGTGTATGTACTATAGTCAGAGGTATAATTATATACACAATTTTAAACCTTATGCTCCAGAGATTAGTAAAAAAGTGTATGCATTTTTTACTCTTGACTGTACTTTTTATACACATACGGGGTGTCTCCGGAGATTTGATAACTTGATTTTTTTTTAATCCACTAACAACTTAATGCCCCGGGTCACGATAAATATCGTTATTTTTTTTCTGTTATCGGTGGTTTTCGGATGTTAAAACGGCTTATCAAGATTTTCAATTTGTAAATTATATTCTCTCTTTTAAATTGAGATTGTGTTTAGCATAAATTAAAATTAAGGCACCTAAATATTAAATATACTTAGTTTAACCTGTCACATGTCTCAAGAATGCTTTTTCAATATCACCTAAAATAAATGACAAAAAAATAAAAACAAAATGTGATAAGTTGTCTTTTTTCACGCGACCCGGGACATTCAGTTACCTACTAGTTGTTAGTGGAGTTAAAAGTCTCCGAAGACACCCTGTACGTTAAAAATCATATCGGTAAAAATTATGATATGAACATTATGATATATCCGTTACAATGATTGCTGAAACGTTCAGTTATTAATTCGAAGTTATTTCCATTCCATCAGACCAACGGTCCGTAAAATTACCGGAGTATGGTTTTATATTTATACTATAATATAATAAGCGATTAGACCGTGTTGGGATTGGGCATCATATTGCATTTATGCACTAATAGTTTGCGGCATTAAAGTAAATCAATTCATTAATAAAAAATCGTACCACCAGGCGGAATTACATCCACGACCCGCGGTTTGACTTTGAACACCGCTCCCTTGAAGCAAACCGCTAAGCTTAGCATGTCATGTCTAAAGTGGCGGTCGCTGTATTCGACTATAATTTTTACAATTTAAAAAGCCTATCATTTTAATTTCATTGCATTAATATTCTAAATATAACAATTTTTTTTAATATAAATACCGACAACATCGTAAGGCGTGGACGGTCTACGGTTGTCTATTAACATTAATTAGATAATTATATTTGACCGCGGCGTTGTCGTCTTTGTATAAACAAAGAATAATATGATGATACATAATATGAAGGCAGCCGTCTGCATGCAATTTTAAATGTGGTATACTTGTGTTCCAGTTATACGGTATAGTGATAATGATAATTGACTAATTGTTTATGAATATACTACAGTTTTTTTAATATTCATACATATTACGTTCCGGCTGACAACTAGGTACCTTTTATTAGCCTGATATAGGTACTTGCCTTTCCTTTAATACTTATTTTCATCAATTTATAATGATACCGACAATTTTCATAATTAATTCTATGATAGTGGGTTTCTTTTTAACTTCCAACTTTGTAATAAAACTTACCGTTCTCATGTCATTGCCTCCCAAATCCAACTCTTCTAATTTGTTCAGCAGCAAACTGTTTTTCAAGTCGTTTGGATATTCTATCAAACGATTGTTGGCCAGTTTTAAAACTCTTAAATTCGCAAGTTCGCTGATTGACTGGAAACATTCAAAAATAATTATGTATTAGTAATCATAATCATGTAGATAATATAACAAAAATCCTACATTTGTGCATTTCTTAAAAAGTTATGAATACTCACTCCAGATTTCAGCTCCATGATAGAGTTGTTGTCTGCATCAAGTTCTTGTAAATTCTTTAATAATGAGATACTTTTCGGGATCTCAGTTAATTTATTATTGCGTATTCTTAATACTGTGGTCTTCTCGTCTATCGGGGAAGGAAATTCTGTTAAATCAAATCCAGCACAATCCACCGTAAATGTGTCCTGTTCCGTAATACACGAACAACGCTCTGGGCAGGGTACTTCTCCTTCAGGAGTTTTGCTTGCTTCATCGACCAACTGGAATGTAGGTTGTATTGCTTCAAGGACGGGGCTGCTGTCGGTGGTGGTAGTGTCGACGACTCCTCCTTCGCCGCTGCCCTCGACCACGTCGTCTGCGGCATTCTCTGGCGGGAACTGGTTGTCATCCTCTAAAGGGTTTGGCAATTCATCATTCTGACCAACCACAGCGCCAAACCTGTAATGAATAAGTAAACATCCGTTGACACGTGACTTCGTTGAACGTAGTTTTATCGCAACGAGCTGCGGGGAAATTGTTATAAGTAAAAGATAAAAATCGCGATAACCACAAGGGCGTAACTGGGACACCGATCTCAAAATATTTCAATTACTTGTACGTTTTCATATATTATACATGATAGCCTTATGAGATGTTTCAGCTTTCAATTACTTTCGTACCTAATTACTAGAAGCTTGTTAAATGAAATCAATCAACCTTCCTTGTTTAATCATCAAATGATAACATAGTGTAAGGGATAAGATATACTATGACGTTTACATATTAAAGCATTATGTGGCCTTATGTTTCTTTTATACCTAACATGAACAGTCTGCAAAAATATCTGATCACTAAACTTCAACGCCATGACAATAGAAGCCTGCTCAGATGTTTGTGAGCACCCTGGTCGCTCCGATATATCTGATGGCGACTGTACTGTACGCACCCAACCCAAAACTTTGCAATATTTTGACCACTCTTAAATAAAGCCGTCCGTTTTTGTTTCATCAAATTTAAATAAAGACAGTTCGTGCTTGGACCTCGTAACTATTGTATTCAAATTTAGGTATGCGTAGGTAATTAGGAATAATTTGTTCAATTAAAGATAAAATAGATATCATTTTATAGTTAACGTACACCTACTTTTAACAATCTAGATTATAGGTTAAATATTTGTTGGACAATTTAGTGTAGGTATAAATACTGAATTTTCACGAAACACTTCACAATCTTCTCACGCGATTTTTTAGTAAGGATAAATAAGCTGAACACTGATTATTGTTTTAACTATTATCAACGCGAAAGATAAATGAATACTTACGAAACAATTGCAACTATTAAAAGGAAAACACTGTATTTCGGTTTCATGGTCACTTTTAAAAACACTTAGAGAGGCGACTGCTGAATTTAGATTTTTGCCTCCACCAATACTGTATCACCGGGAACAGCACATAGCTCACTGACACTTATAACTATTATCACTTTGATAAGAGCACCACTGCCATCGCGAGGCTTATCGCGAATCAAGATAGATAACGGCGCGCCTGCGTAAACACCAAAACCTAACACTGTCAATTTTCAATAACGCGCTCTTTGCGTCGTAATAAGCGGTACGCGTCCTTCACGTATACGTCCTTCTCATCCTGGTACACAACTGGTGCCGCTGAACGCTGAACTTCAGTTTCAGGCTCGATAACAGCGACTTCACTTTTCTTATCCTGATTTTCGTCTCACGCGCGCACCAAGTTGATGTAACTACCAGGCCGTTCTATTTATGTATGTTTATCACCTACGCGTAAGAAATTACGAGAAGCATAACAAAGCGAAAATTGCAGCGGAACTGATAGCGATTCTGAATCAGACGGACACAATTATCAGAAATACTTCTTTATAGTTTGACAACACTTCTAACTATTTCGGAAAACACCGGATACGGTTTTCCTTCATGTAAATCATGTACAATGCCCGAATGCCACGCGTAGAATGATTACACTTCGCTTATTTAGTTGGCAAGTTTACGCGTAATGACTTTTGAGTTATTTGTAAATCAAGTATTATTATTCGAGTCACATCGATGTAATGGATCATAAAGTTGATCACAATAAATAATATAAGGAACTGATTGTATAGGCTTTAACTTATGCACAGCTCATGATTTAATAAGAGTTTTATATTTCAATTCAACCGAAACAGACAGAAATGCGATCCACAGGATAGTATATCAAAGATATCTGTTTGTTGCTTACCTTAACCGAAACATAAGGACTCCTGACATTGAATTTCCGGTGATTATAAGGAATTAGATATTTATATTGAAGGCATTCTATGTATAGGTACAACATACACATTAGTTGGTTGAAAGACAACAAGTCTTTAAGTCTAAATTTACGTCGCAGTAAAGTTGTAGATTGGAAGTTATATGAATCTTGTCTAAAAACTCTAACCTTTAGCATCGCTTTGTTATGTTTATGTTCGTTTTACTGTTAAGACCCTTTCCTTTTCTAGTCCGTAGGCAATATATTCAAATACTAAGCTAGCTCGCTAGCTTGATATATTAAAAAAAGTAGAATGCAATTAGACGTGTGCGCCGATGTCAAAATGGTCGGCGGCGGCGTTTGCCAAAAAGTCGGCGGCGGCGGCGTGATTTCGGCGTGAAATCGGCGTGAAGGTCACGTCAATATAAAAGCGGAATTCGATCGTATTCTTTGTTATAATTGAGATAAATACAGTATAAATGTTCAATAAACCTGATCTGATCAATAGATAACAGTTTTCTCTTCTAATTATGTTCTAAAGCTTGTCCACGGAATAAAGTAGCCATCGTAAAATCAGTCTTCCCTGTTACAGAATAGTCCCATGTAGTTCTAACAGCCATGGGACCGTATATTGATTCTTCTATTTTATGTTTAACAATCCAATATCCAAAAGCATTCGCTTAAAAGTCGTCAAAATCAAAATAACGTCAGGTAATGCTTAATGCAAAAGTTCCCGCTCAAAAAAGAGCGATCTTCTGCACAGATTTCAATAATGTTAGACTTGAAATAGTTAATTTAAATTCTAGACACGCGATTTACAGTTTATTATAGTATCGATATTGTAATTTAGTTAAGACCCATTGGGAAACTAAATGACCCAAAATGGTAAAAAGGCCTACTAAAAGACCCAAAGGTATGGTCTCATTAAAAAAAATGAATTATACGGCAATGTCTACTATATTTCGTGGACAAGCCTTAACATAATATGTATTTCCAACAATAACTAGGCTTGTACTAACTCTATTCATCTTCGTTATATGATGATAATAATGATACGTATTATCTGCCGATGGACATTAGGTCCCCAAATCCCATAGGGAAAAATCCCATAGCAAGTCATACGGACAAATAGTGCATAGCCCACATCCAATAGATTCCACCTATCTTTGTCAGGTCATCGGTCCATCATATTGGGAGCTTTCCTATGCTGCGTCGACAAGTTTATGCTTGCCCCAAACGGTAATTTTGCGAGCATTGTCCAGCCCACTGCCACTTCAGGTCACACATTTTTTGAGCTACGTTAGTGCTTTCAGTTATTCTACAGCTCTCAACCATTCCTATTTCAATCTCGTAGGGTACTCCTCTTTCCATCAATTAAATAGCTCATTGAGTTATCTTTTTACTAAGCCCATAGTTACCTACCACGTTTTAGAGTCGTAAGTAACACTTAGTCGAAGAATTTCGTTTTGAAATACTCTGCGGGATATTGAATGAGAAGATGTGCTGACCGGCACTACTTTACTGTTGACCCTTTTCTCAAAGTTAGATCCACCCAACTGGACTAGCTGTCTGTCTCCGGTACACATATTTCTCGACTTTGAGCTTAGATCTTGACTGGAGTGTGTATCACAAATTCTAGAATCTAGATATTTCATATGGTCTTCGTTAATCTTCGTTGTATCGTAAGCCCAACGCATTCAGGGGCTCTACAGACTTCAGTGAGTATAGTGCACAAGTTCTCCAAGGTTTCAGCCATAATTACTTTATAGTCGGCGAAACGAACGTGGGTGGTATAACTGATATACTCACTATTGATGTTGATGACAAAGCCCTTTCCAGACCAAAATCTTGAACACATCTCTTAAAGCAACCAAACACAGTTTTGACATACTGTAATGGTATGGATACTCCTCGCTGCAATGGCATGGGTTTCGAATACCGGTCTTGGAGACGAACTGGACGCTACAATATAATTACCGGTAGTCTTAGTCACCTTGATAACGAAGTGAACTGCAGAATCGGTGCTGCTGCAACTTTGTACTAGGGTGTTCCGGTCTCACGACATAAAGCTCTCTACTAAGGTAGCTGTATACATGGCAATTGTGCTGCCAAATTCGCTGTATGCCTCGGAAACGTGGCGCTTGTACCGCAAGCATATCCGCTCGTTAGATTCTTTCCATCTGAAATGCCTCCGCAACATTTTGGAAATCCACTGGTCGAACCTTGTTAGAAACACTGAGGTTCTCAGAAAGGCTAATGTTACTGGAATTGAGGCTTGTTTAATGAAGCGGCAGCTGCGGTGGTGTGGACATGTCTCCCGTATGTCCAATGACAGAATGGCAAAGCGCATCTTTTACTGCGAACTCCAAAAAGAAAAACGTGGACAAGGCGGTCAGTTTTTGCGGTATAAAGATGTGCTGTAGCGTCACATGAAGAAGGCTAACATAAATCCATCTCAATCGGAGACAATGGCTGCGGGACGACCAGAGTGGAGACAAGCTGTACACGCACACGTACGTGCTTTTGAAATAGCTCGTCGTACAGAACTTGACGCTAAGGTCGACGAGCTGAAGGTTAGACCACCAGCGGCCATACAATATAATTACGTTGGAGGGGTAATGACTTGAAGCAAATGCGGCCGTGTATTCGCTGCAAAAATTGGCTATGTCAGTCACTTGAGAGCGCACCAGCGACGCTCTCAGCACTGAAAAACAGTCACTGTGGCCTGAAAAAACGGCTAGGAGAGATGACCGGTAGTCTACTTGGCTTACTTGTTCTACTGTTAGTTGGTTACTTGTTCTTTGGACACATAGCCCACAAACATGGAAGACCTGCAAAAACTTATTGTCTCAGGAATGCACCACACTCAACATTCAGGTTGCTGAAGCGGTCCACGCTGCCAAGTTCGGGGCCGTTGTCGAAAGATCGTAAAAGAGAAATTGATGACTATATCTATATAATCACGACCACGTGGCATTGTCACGTGCCACGGCGCAAGGAGGAGTCCTTGCGCCGAAGTCTACTTGGTACCGCTGGAAATAGTGTATCTCGATCGATTCAAATGCTTCATAGGCCACGAACGTTAACCACGGGGGCAAGTTATACCTCTAGGTCTTCTGTATAATCTGTCATTGCTTCTGCAAAAACTGGACTGGATATCGTCGAGCCTAAGTATGTACGTTTAATGAGTGATGGATGACACTCTACAGGCTGATATTTTATTTCCTGTATAAGAGCATTATGTAAATACATAAAGCAAATACGAAGCTTAGTATTTAGTAATTAACCCATAAGAAAAAAGTCTGTTATTCAGTCAAGGCCACGCCGATTTCACGCCGACCATTAGTCGGCGGCGGCGGCGTGGCGAAAAAGGTCGGCGGCGGCGTGACGCCGGCGCGGCGCACACGTCTAAATGCAATACCGGTGCAACATATAGAAGTTATTCGTCGTTTGGATCTTAAAAATAGTGATGGCACAAAAAAGATACCAAAGTGCTATAGAATATCTGAACGTGCCCCTTTGTCACCGATATATTTTTCTCTCTTTCTCCTAATACTATGCTAGATTCACCTTTGTCGTTCTATTGCAGTACTGCAACGGCGGAGACTTGGCCGATTACCTGCAGGCCAACCGGCTGCTCAGCGAGGGCACCATCCGGCTGTTCCTGCGGCAGCTCGCCGAGGCCATGCGCGCCATCCACGCCAAGGGCATCGTGCACCGCGATCTCAAACCTCAGAATATACTTCTCACACACAACGTTGCGCCGCCCCGCACGCCTCATCCCTCCGAAATTACTTTAAAAATCGGTAAGTACTCTAACTTACTTACTGCGCTGGCTCAGCGACCCGAAGTGGATCTTGGCCTCCGACACTGAGCTCCGCCAGTCCTCCCTATTCTGCGCAGCTTGTCGCCAATCGAATCGGCTTCTCAAAGCTGACACGTCTTTTTGGACTTCGTCGATCCATCGGTATCTAGGGCGCCCCACCGGACGCCGTCCACTAGGACGACCCAGATGAACCTTTTTGGCGGCTCGGTGATCTCCCATCCTCTCCATCTCCACATGGCCGAGCCAGCGAAGTCGAGCAGACTTGCTCTCGCCGATTATGTTGGGATTATTGTTGATAAGTACTCTAAGCAGGAGGCAATTCTGAATGTGAAGCACGAAGCATTATCTGCAGTATAGGCAAACGGAACTCTGTCTGTCTGTAACCCAGGCGTGGCGTAGAATTATACTCCGCATGTTACGCGCAAAGCTTTGAGTGGATAGCTACGCTTTGCCCAAAACGCGTTTTCTAAATTGAATAAGCCTTTTTTATTTTCTAATTAAGTACTAAGTCATTTTATTTACATCTGTTGCGGTGTAGCCTATCACCTATGGGCCGATTCGAACTGCGTCGTTTTAATAGTATGCAATAAGTTGGTAATTCAGTGGCAATGACACATTTAATTAATGAGTTACCACCTCTTGGCATTGTTGAAATTGTAATTAGATTCTTTATTCGTGTGAAATATAGTCTCAATGTCTAAAAAATTGGAAGCTATTGATACATTATTATTATTAGGTAGGTGTTTTAAAAAGTATTCATACTAAAAGTAAAACCACCATGTCCAATGCAAGTAGGCTATCCAATCCTGTGTTACAGATATTAAAATTCTGGCCATATACATATATTATGTTGTGTCAAAAACCTGCTTTGCAAGTAACACGTGGTCACACTTATCGCTTTGCTATAGCAACCTTCTTTGCTGTTGTTACCTATCAATGTATTTCATAACTTATTCAAATGAATTCCGTTTATGTTTAGGTAATTATTCCGTAACTTGTCATTAGTTATACTCGATGGATGGTTTATAGTTGGTTTAGCGTATTTTTGTGAATATATATTAGGAAAGGCAACTCACATGTGCCACCTTTTGTCCAGCTAGAGATTATGCTGTATGCGTGTTTACCATGGCGTAGCATTATAATATTATTTATTTATGATAAACTAAATTCGTAATTCGTTATGCATTTCATGTGAAACGACCTCGTCTGCAAACTACGATCTAGAGACCTTTTAAAAATGTATTTCACCAATATTATCAGTTCATTCAGATTATATAATTATACACGAACGGACATATACTTGAGATATGCTATCTAATTATCGAACGTACGTAGCCTAATCAATATACTCTGCAGTCACATGTTTTGTAATTGCCAATCACCTCCAATACCTGACTTTCACCGTCAACTAATTTTAGATTTAGCCTTAGGTAACTTAGGCAACCGTCTTATCTCAATATGATCTCCATTTACAAATCAAGTTTCTTTACAGCCGACTTCGGATTCGCGAGGTTCTTAGAAGAAGGTAACATGGCTGTCACGCTCTGCGGGTCACCGATGTATATGGTAATTACAATATAACGTACATAATTCTATAAATTGTACAAAAATACATACGACGTAGAAATTACAAAGCAGCGTGTATGTGGCAAGTCTTACAAAATACATATTTTTTTTAACTTACAAGTTCAATACAAAATATAAAAAAATGCGAACGTTGAGTTAACTTCACTGTCAATACTTGATAATTCAGCTATTAAAACTAGAAACTCATCCCCAGGCACCAGAAGTGATAATGTCGCTGAAATACGACGCGAAGGCCGACCTGTGGAGCCTGGGCACCATCGTGTACCAGTGCCTGACGGGCAAGGCGCCCTTCCAGGCCACCACGCCCCACGAGCTCAAGGCCTTCTACGAGAACAGCATCGACTTACAACCCAAGTACGTGATGTTTTATTTATTGTAACACTTGTTTTTTTTTTGTATAGTAGACTTATTTGACAACCCTACTTTATCTAATGTTCTTCGACAAATAAATATTTCTCCTAGTTTTTCCCTAAACGGATCAACACTTTTTTTATAATTTGTAGAAGTTCTATACATACATACATAATGCATATAACAATGTAAATTGTATTTTTTATTCGCTGAAGGTGATTTAGATCTACGCAATTGAACCACGATAAAAAGCGTAGGTTTTTCGAGTTATACCTATATCTTTTTTGTGAACTTTTTGTAACAATATCGACCCGTTGCCAACAAGGTCAGTACTGAATCGTATGAATTTAAATTGATACCTAAGTTTATATCGAAATAAAATTATATGCTGAATATTGACTACCCATGTGTGTACGCAGAAACCGTGTCTAATTAATCATTGTATAGTTATATAATTATGTATTTATTAGAGAATCCTTAATAAGGTTCAGGTGCTACTGAATTATGACGAACATAATTGTGTGCTGATAGAAATCGACTTTATTGTCATTAGTGTGGTCAATTTTTGGCGATATCATCTGTGATCTTAGGTATTTCGAACAGAATATAAACAAACAAAACAAACTAACTCGAGCATTGAACCATTTTTTTTAAGACTGAGCATGACTGGTTGAAACTGTGATGTTTTGTCTGTATAATATGTAAATAAATAATAAAGTTAAGATAAAAAATCTGCGACAAATGTACACATACCAATTTAGCCCCAAGCTGAATGCAGCTTTACTATGGGTGCATTGGGTACTAGGCGACACTATATTCATATTTATATAGACACATAGAAACAGCCAACAGGAACAAATATCCAGGCTCAGCACACAAATAATTGCCCCTACGAAGACTCAAATTCAGAATCACAGCCGCCTATTAGGCTACTAGGGTCCAAGTTGTTTTTTATAACAATGCCAACTTCTTATAGGATGCCCGCAGGCACTAGTCCTGAGCTCTGCAATCTGCTGATCGGGCTGCTGCGACGGAGCCCGCGCGAGCGCATGCCATTTGAGGCTTTCTTCAACCACCCCTTCCATCAGAGGCCGAGAACCACTTCTTACACGAGTAAGTAGCTCCACAAACGACAGCATTTTCTATGGAATGTATTATAAGGAAAAAGTAGAGCGACTCTTCAGCGAGAATATCATGTACCTATACCTGAACCTGCAAACCCATAGACAAAGTGGTAACGAATTGGAATATTAAAATCGTACTTCAACCGCGCTGTCTCCGTGTTTGCAGCTTTAACTGATCGGCTTAACTTCACGGAACAAATCGCATATGAAGAAACCGTACATAAGCCGGGCGGTGACTAATCCCTCTGTCTATTGTTTTATTGGTATGCTTTCGAAACTTGTCACACACATAGACGTGTGACACGTACTCCATTCATGCGCCAATTAGCAGCTTCTAAATATTTATTATGCCTTTTATTTTTTCATTCATCTTCATACTTTTCGATTATTGTGTTTTTATCAAAGCGCGCTGCAGCTAGTGCCTGTGATTTTAGTACAGTTTATAGACTAGAAATTTATAATTGCACTAAGAGCGGAGCCTACATTCGATAAAAACATAATAGCATCTTCAAGGTAAATGTATACTGGATCTTATTGATGTTAAATGCAATTTGTCATTAACACTAGGGATTAATGTAATGTGTCTCTATCACGAATGATTTCTAAATTAAAGTTATGATAGCAGTTGAGCAGTATAGTGACGTGTTGAATATTGTTCAGGTTTGGATTCGGATCTGCCTGACATAATGGAGAGCGAGTTAGAGGCCCCGGCAGGGGGCGCTTATTGCCTAGAGGAGATGGAGCGCCAGGGTATTTGTCTGCCAATAGTCTGATTTTAATACCAGAGTCTAAGCTGACAATTGTTTTAAATACAGCTGTGACACCGATAAAACTGAAACACTGTAGTAAACCTACGTATAAGTGTGTTTCTGTTAATTATCCATCCGAGATTTATACGATTACAGGTTTATTAGGTACTTCGATCTTTACCTACTCAATATTCAAGTTTCTTGCGTATTGAGGTCATTTCATAACCAATAAGTACTTTCGAAAACCGAAATTATATGTGACGTCTATTCAATTTGGCCAGTACCTATGACAATTTCTTTGAATAACTTCTACTTTCAAGTTTGAAGGTGCGAAAATTAGAAACAATGTCTTTGACGCAAATAAAAGTCAATTTGGCGAAATTGTTGGTCAGTATCTATTTTAGCAATAACTGTAGCCTCTGGGATTAAAAAGCAGACGTGATTTAGCTTTGGTCTGTGTGCACGGGGTGCGGGTTGGCGTGTTTACGTGAGCTGCGATCGATCCTATCTTATCAGTGCCGCGTCATTATACTACATGTCGAACTCTTGATGATATCATACTATAGCTTCTTGTTACTTTCATTATGTTATGTATTTTCTCATTAACTATGAAGCCGTATAACTTTGCCTTGCTGGGTAAATGGTCCCAATCATAAAATATAAGTATCCGACTGAGTTTGTAAACGTTTACAAAGAATGGTCTTACACTATGGAATACAAAATAAAAAATTACGACGGTGATGTAATGAAATGAGTAATGACCCACATTTTCAGTGGAAATGATAATCTTCAGGGCAAAAATAAACGGCAGTTCTACATATCGAATTTTAAGCATGAATTCGCTTCAGAAACAAGTTTTGTCGTCCACACTCATGACGCATAGTTTTGCTTTTGTGTACGTCATATCCGCTGCATTTTCGTTTGTGTTTTTTGTGCCAAAGTCACTTGGACAATGAACTTGCCGACGTTTGAGTTCACAGGGCATATTAAAAAACGTAGGTACCTAACTACTTAAAACTAAATAATGCATTCATTATGGAAAACCACTGAAGTAGTAACTTAATATAGGTATAGGTAAGTATCTAAGTATATTGTATGCGATGGGAAAGCCTCTTATTAAGTGCATTAAATGCATGTTAGCACATCACATTTGATGCAATTCCTTCGATTACTGCCTGTGCCTAATAATGTACTACAAGTAACTCACACACGCACACTTTTATTTCAACGGACTCTTATTATGAAGGGTGATATTATATGCAAATTATTAAGTTGTAAGTTATTAGGTGTAATTTTTGCTAAATTGAAAGCTACTCGTACTTCGGATAGAATAAAGTGGTGACAAATATAACTATGACGCAAATCAGCTAAAATTGATAAGATTGAGTGACTTTACTCGATTAGATTGCAATATAGTGTCGTCAAGACGTCATAAGACTGCTTTCATAATTAAAGACCCGTTCATAAATAGTTATTTCATAACTAAAATTGCGATACGTTTCAGAACTGAAATAAAATGCTAGTTCGAATATCTTTCCTTGTTTCATAATGATATGATTATATAGGTAGGTAAAAACTATTTCGAATACTTATTGCATTTCGTGCTAAGGAATGTATAAGCAGGAAACAGGCTTATAGAAAAGTCTCTCCTTGAGCAGTGTTGGTGCCCAGAAGTTACGTAGTCTAATATGTCTCTCTATATATAGTTATAGGTAAGTTACTAAACTGTAGATAGGTACTTAAATATGAGTAAATAAGTGCTTATCATCGCAAACTACTTTACTTATAGCTAAGACACATGATACCTATAGCAGTTCCGTGGAATGATAGTTACTGTACATATAGCGCTGACGGTGCCGTAAGTGAAAAAGATACATCTGCAAAATATCTCCCATAACATTGTCCGTTGTCATAAGATTAATTCTTACTATATAATATATGCGCTTAACCGCTTCATAAGTGTCGGTCATATCTGATATCCCAATTACTTTATACGTGTTTAGTCTTTTTTGTAACATATACAAATATCAAAATAAAATATAAGACCAAAATTCGTATTAACTAATCGGGAGATGATGGATGTTTATGAATAGCTGTATTCACACTGAACCAGCAACCTCGAGGACATTGCCGCGCCAGGCATCAGCTCGATCACTAAATCCACTAGACTGTAACATCAGTTACCAATTCTTAAAGCGACCACATGTCTACCTATAAGGCTAGTCCAGACATTCCTTTTTTTTGTTTTCGCAGGGGAGAATGGCCCATATGGAAGGCCAGACATACCTACCGAAAATTAACTTTGAGAAATTCATTTAAAACACGCAAAAGAATGATTGGTAACTAACGTTACAGTCTCGTGAATTTACCCGTCAGTGTGGATCCCCCTCACCCGGCTACTAAGCGCGTATCCAATAAGAAAGGTATTACTGAAGTGTCCCTAACGTGTAGGGTGTCTTACAGCGAGCGCGGCCGCCCCGAGTGCGGCGGCCGGGCCGGCGCGCACGCCGCCCGCTCCGCGCGCCGCGCCGGCGCCGCCGCAGCTGCAAGTCGCCGCTCATAGCGCGAAGAAGCCGACGTCCTCCGGTAAGTTCTGCGACCATATACAGGGTGGAAAGGAACGACGTTCCCTCCCGCTACCGACCGAGTCTACCAACCATTACGATGAACTTTCAGTATGGGACCAACATCGAAAGCGTACATGGAAAATTGACTTCTCCATACTATTGAACTCTAACTAATCACCCACTTTGTATGAGGGGTTTTTTTTTTAAATATTTCGATGGTGGTCTCATACTGAAAGTTCATCGTAATGGTTGGTAGACTCGGTCGGTAGCGGGAAGGAACGTCGTCCCTTTCCACCCTGTATAACATGGACGTCTAACGCCAGCTCAAAAATTACCCCAAAAGCAATTGTTCAATTGTGCCAAGATGGGCAGGACATAGCGCTTTTCTTAACACCGCGCATATTTCGGCGCAACATCTTTGACAAATCTTTATAGAATATAGCCAGGGGCGTAGCTACTGCCGTATATGCCGTATCAATTATACGGGGCCCCGGGGCCACGGGGGCCCCAAAGTGTGTAAGGAAAAAGAATAAAAACTTTCTAATTTATTTTATTTTAGAAATAGGGCCCCCAAAAAATTTTTATACGGGGCCCCGACATGGCACGCTACGCCACTGAATATAGCCAATCAAAACTTTTAAATGGCGGTTTAAGTTTTTATATCCTCGTCCTGCCCAATGTGATTTATAAAGGACATATTCGATGGTTTAGAACAAAAGAAAAGCGATTATATTTTCGAACTCATTAGGTTTCAATTTCAAAAGCTCTAATTTAGTATACGGGCAGGACGAGGCTATGTTGATATTGACATTCATTACCGTGATGCATTGAAGAGGGGGTGACAGTTGTCAACTAAAATTCAGGACAGTTTTTGAAATGCAATTTAATATGGCGTGCGGCTTCCATGTTTTATCTGTTCGTAGGGTAAGTCGCATTCCACCTAGTCCTCCTCTTGTACGTTTTGCAGAGTATGGGTGGGGTACAACAAACCGTCTCTCAGCATTCAATTATTTAAGCGACTACTTTTATAATATATAATCTATTGGGTAATTTTGATGCCTATCATGTGTGGTTGGTACAAATCATCCTATATCATGCTCCATATGCGGTAATTGCTAAATAGTATATGTATGTTATTTATTTATAATAAACTATAATAATTAATATAAGACCGCGAACTAGACGATGAGAAATGCAGCGTAATCGAACGATCGTTCAGTTCGTTTGTAAAATTAACTCGATTAATTGTAGCTCGGACTCCGCTTTTTGTCTTTATGCGCATTGAAAATATACATGTATTTCCCAAAGTTAAAATTTGAAATAATAGTGCATCATTTTGCGTTTGTCAAAAGAAATACATACCTATAAGACAATGTCATACATGTCATGACTTTATTTACGATAGATAAGTACGAGTATATTATTAAGTATACCGCTGTGTACATGATGGAGTAACCGTACTTTCAACGAAAGAGCTTGTTAAATAATTCCAGGCACCTGTTGATTTTGTTCAGCTTGTAATCATAATTTATAGTATCGATCCATCTCGGACATACAAACTTTCCTAGAAACAACTTTCTTAAAACGAATTTTCATCAGAAGGAGACAAGTAAAAAATAATCTAGTCTTCGAATTAAATGTATTACTATGAAATTAAGTAACAATAATTGCAACCGGTCAACAAATTAATAATTTCTGGTTATCGCGTATAAAAAACTTGTTGCTTAAGATAACCCTACACTGCCCTTAGGACCGGTATCAACTTTATTGCTTTAACTCATTGTTTCTGATAGCTACTAATGGGCCATTCCCCGGTCGCTGCACGCTTTGTACCTTTTTATATTCGGTCAGATTGGCCATTATACATTTGAAATAATGCAATTTAAATTGATTAGTTAATTATATTACCCATTTACTGACATTAAAGACCGAAATGCGCATTATAAATAATTATTAACTGTGACAGACCAGCACCATTCTCAAAACAAGTTAATGATTGTTTAACGGGCTAACAAACGTGTAAAATTATGAATAATTTATTAAAACTATTCATCAAGCATACTTTGTAATACCTGGTACATCAAATTGAGTAACAAGAATCATAAATTATTGTAATTTTATGCTCACCATCCTCAAACTAGAAAATAATGATGAATAATTCAAAGTATGATCTGGTGTTTAATTTTCTGCGCAACGCAGCAGTGCTACGAGTATGCTCACTCGAATCGACCTTCGCGTTATCTAAATTCGTCAAAGATAAATTGAATACCTATTATTTCCCGGTACTTCAATCTTATTCTATTTATACTGTACAAGAATTCCAAGAGCATTATGCAGACGAGTCCATCAATTAGCCAAACGATTCAACTCATTGAGATTATGGACTTGACGTAGTATTAACGTAGACGAATCGATAATTTGTCAGAGAATTCTTAGACCTTACCTAGTAACCTTACTCCAAAGTTGACCCTATGCGACGGATGTGAGGTCACTAGAATATGAACCTAAATCTCCGGCTATAATTACATATTTAATACCTAAACTGATTTATCTCACTGATACATGAACTTAATATTTCGCTCAGCCGCCAGCTATTGAATTCGCCTATTATTAAATTACGAGATAACGCTTCATTTTGTAAACGTGTGGCACTGAAGGTGTTAATATAATTTAGATTTATTGTGTATCGATAATATCCACATGACATACGTATATAGATATTTACGTCAACCATAGTCAATTGAAACGAAGGTCTTTGTTTCAGCTTAGACGAGCTACGTAAGCTATTGCCCTAATTATAGCGTTGAATTATTAAATTATTCATTTTACGATACATGAGTGCAGCACTTGACTGATCGACATTGAGTCTATAGTATAGATTGCGACCGAGCTACATTAACATACAGTGTCGGTGTCGTAGTCGTAGGACACAAGGAACTGGGACAATCCTCACAGATTACTTCACTCGTTTGTTTGGCGCTAGATCAATTGTTAGAAGGTGACCTGGGCGTTAAACGTGTACATTGTTCGTCGCGCAAAATAAGCCGCGTAATCTCGGTACGTCGACCCACGGTTTGATCGTTATCTATATGTCTATGTACATTATTTGACAATGAAAATGCTTCCTCTAGCACTGAACCGGCGGTAAGGTTCCTTATTCGATTATCAATATTGGCTCCTTTATTATTGGAAATTAAACTCCCGGTGAGAAATAAACAATGTATCAACCGAATTTCACGCAGGTAGCGCTCCGAACACAAACATGTAGCATATATTATATATGCAAAAGCATGCCAGGAAGCAACGTATAATGGGGGAAATCTTATGCAGTTTTTACTCTAGATATTTACTCTGTATAATGATAATCTGAAGGTGTTTATTCAAATCATTGTACCGTCATCGACAATGTTAGTTGCCTTAATTATGGTACAAAAAACAAATACGTGTCGGTCACGCACGTGATTCATACTTTAATAAAAAGTTATGCTTGCATTATTAATCGTAGCCTGTAGTTTTGGCGGTGCCGGTCAAGTTCAGGCGTTTTACAACGTCGCAACAAAAATACGATCGTGGCATTTTTGTATGAAATTTAATAATGTGACCTTGATTTTGCCGTCAAAGTGTTCCGATTAGTTTTGCAAATAATATGGAGTCAATTGTGTGTCAAATGTGCCGTGGCACCGTACTGGCACCTGGTAATATTTTGTAGGTATGTTCCGGAAAATACTTATATTTTTGAGTGCAGGCATGTCCTCGACACTTTCTATGTTACTTAGTTATCAATAATTATAAAAGTCTCGTATTCCAACGCATTTTCATCAGTCTCATCACAGAGTCTAAAGAATCGTGATTACAATTCAATTTATTATCTGATGAGTCTAATGGCTCAGCCATGTGCATAAGTATGTATAATCTCTTCTCCAACGATGCGCGACATTGTGTGAACATAGTTTGGGATCTGAAAAGTAGATTTTTACGGCGGACCAAACCTCTTATGAATATTGTATGATTCTATTATTACCACAGAATAAGACCTTATGTTTTTCTTAGGACATATATATTTTCGATCTTCGTTGTGTACGTGTCGTACCTTTCCACTAACCATTAGTATAACCCCCTTATTCATAAACGTCTGCTAACTTAACAAGCCGCTAATAATTGTTTGTCCCTTTCGGTCTTAACAATGTGTCCATAAGAGCAAAAGGGACAAACAATTATTAGCGGCTTGTTAAGTTAACAGACGTTTATGAATAAGGGGGTAAGAGTGTTTTGTTGTTACAGCCGAGTCGTCCGACACGACCTGGGCGGGTGAGGACGACTTCGTGCTGGTGGAGGCGGAGAGCGGGTCGGGCGAGTGCTCCGCGTCGTCGGGCTCGGAGGCCGCGCCGCGCCCGCGCACGCTCACTCTGCCGCCGCCGCAGCAAGAACAACAGCCCGCTAAGGTAACCATATGTCACTAACGCCGCGGCCACGACATCGGTCTAAGGTCGTCCGACACGACCTGGGCGGGTGAGGACGACTTCGTGCTGGTGGAGGCGGAGAGCGGGTCGGGCGAGTGCTCCGCGTCGTCGGGCTCGGAGGCCGCGCCGCGCCCGCGCACGCTCACTCTGCCGCCGCCGCAGCAAGAACAACAGCCCGCTAAGGTAACCATATGTCACTAACGCCGCGGCCACGACATCGGTCTAAGGTCGTCCGACACGACCTGGGCGGGTGAGGACGACTTCGTGCTGGTGGAGGCGGAGAGCGGGTCGGGCGAGTGCTCCGCGTCGTCGGGCTCGGAGGCCGCGCCGCGCCCGCGCACGCTCACTCTGCCGCCGCCGCAGCAAGAACAACAGCCCGCTAAGGTAACCATATGTCACTAACGCCGCGGCCACGACATCGGTCTAAGGTCGTCCGACACGACCTGGGCGGGTGAGGACGACTTCGTGCTGGTGGAGGCGGAGAGCGGGTCGGGCGAGTGCTCCGCGTCGTCGGGCTCGGAGGCCGCGCCGCGCCCGCGCACGCTCACTCTGCCGCCGCCGCAGCAAGAACAACAGCCCGCTAAGGTAACCATATGTCACTAACGCCGCGGCCACGACATCGGTCTAAGGTCGTCCGACACGAGCTGGGCGGGTGAGGACGACTTCGTGCTGGTGGAGGCGGAGAGCGGGTCGGGCGAGTGCTCCGCGTCGTCGGGCTCGGAGGCCGCGCCGCGCCCGCGCACGCTCACTCTGCCGCCGCCGCAGCAAGAACAACAGCCCGCTAAGGTAACCATATGTCACTAACGCCGCGGCCACGACATCGGTCTAAGAGCTTGTCCATTAATCACGTCATACTGTATAGGGGTCAAGAAAAAATCACCAATTATCACCATAGGGGAGGGGGGGGGGGGTCATCGGACAAATCACGTGTAATTTTTTGTTAGAACTCTGCTGAACAGCATTATATCCAGTAAAAAAATCATGACTTTTTTATTAAAAACACTTTTTAAATACTAAGTTTTAAAACTTCGTGAACATTTACCTCGTAGTTGGCAAAAGAGTACGTAAATTAAGTGTTATTAAAAGGACTACTTAAGTTGGCAAAAAATTACACGTCATTTGGCGATATTCATTTTTTTAAATTCGATGCATATCCGACGTTGATACTCAGCAGAAATATTCTTCACCATAAGAGGTACTCACAAAAAAATACTAGAGTCTGGTTGATTTAAAGGCTGACTTACTATGAAAATCCGACTATGGCCTTTGCTTGAAAATCCTGACATCGATGATTTAATCGTATATCAATGTTTTAAATGGCAACGGATTTTTTCCTTGTGACCGAAACGAGACCAATTCAGAAACCTGAAACAAATATTAGCCGCAACTCACGTTATTGTACATTCAGAAAGTCGCGGGCATGTTTTTGTGTCATATTTACGAGGATAGTCTCGGTTTAATATAAGATTGAAACGAAAGCACTTGTCTAATTTTACTTCAGCCGCATTCATATACATACATGTTGCAGATTCGCAGCGCTTTTATTGTGTGTGTCTTGAAGAGTCATAACAAGACGATTTAAACGAAATTTTGCGACACGTACCCACTGATAAACGTTACTCATATTATCCTTTGCACTAATCACATCTGGGTCACAAACCTTTCTCTTGTCATTACCCTTGCCATTCGAAAACATGTCAACCGGACACTTATCTTGGCATTATCGCGGAGAAAACAAATTACGTACACGTTCTTACAACGAATGTTGACATTAATTAAACGGATGACCTCTTGAATTAAATGTTGCGAACTGTAGCATTTTGTTGTTCTGTATCAATGTTGTATTACGGCAAGCGAAACTATAATTGACCAAGAATTAGAGAAACCAACCGTAACAGTATACAAATGAACCTAACACAGTTTTTATACATTCATACGTAATTTAAGTTAGCTACCGTGTAACGATAAACATCGCAAAAGAATATACGGGCGTTTTTTAGACACATTGGCGGGTATGTTATAGCTCACGAGTTTCAAAGTCATACGAAACGTGATGTCTAATGTCATGCATTTACATAAATAATCATCGTAGATTTTCTCTACCTATTCGCTATTTTCATCAGGTTGTTGTGGTTTACAATAATTGTTAATAGGTACAACAATATAATTTTATGCCGAAGTCTTCTTAAGAGACATAAACCCCCTTATTCATAACGTGTTTGGGCATTTTCACTTCTAGGGACACCCAATTAGCTTAACTCACAAACTTTTAACTTCAATGTCAGCTTTGTAAAGACAATTAAGCATTAAATATTAACAACAATATTTTTTTATCATTTAATCCAGAAAGAATACGCGTATATGCAATATAAAATCACGAATAAACTGGATTTACGTAAATATTTCATGCTTAATTGTCGTTACAAAGCTGACATCGAAGTTAATTTTTTTGTGAGAGTTAAGCTAATTGGGTGTCCCTAGAAGTGAAAATGTCCGTTTGTCCCTTTTGGCCTTATAGACATATTGATAAAACCGAAAGGGAGAAAAATACTTATCGGATTCTAACTTAGGAGTTTATGAAGAGGGGATAGTAAATAAGGTTGTAATATTTCAGAACCCGACGCCGTCTACTGCGAGCATCCAGCGCTCGCAGCCCATCACCATGCTGCGCTCCAACCACTCGCGAAACCCCACGAACCCCATCGGATCTCTGTCCCCGCCTACTGTGAGTACCTACCCTACTGTGACACCTACCATTACCTACCCACTGCTAACAGACAATTTTAATTTGTAATTCTTACTTTATAGTCAGCCTCCGTAGCCTAGTTGGTAGTGACCCTGCCTACGAAGCTGGAGGTTCCGGGTTCGAATCCCGGCGAGGGCATTCTTTGTGTATTTATTTATCACAAATGTTTGTTCCTTGGTCATGGCTGTCTACGTATTTAAGTATCTATATGTATCTATCTATTATATATATCGTCGCCTGGTACCCACATCACAAGCCTTAATTGAGCTTACCGTGGGACTAGGTCGATTTGTGTAAGATGTCCCAAGATATTTATTTATTATTTATTTATTTATATCGATCCGATTCTTGGGTAATCATTGAAACCTGCAATTGAAGCAATCGCCTTTCGAATCTTAAATATTTATTTATTTATTGACTCTCGTATTAAAAAAAAAATCATAAACCTATGGGGTGGTTATTGCCATAAAAATAGCTATAAAGGCTTATGTGTCGTACTAACAGCGAGTAGTCTGTATTATACGATTAAAACGTAGTAACGTATTCGTTTTACAGTAACTGTCGTTGCCAAACTACACGTGTCTACTTTCTTAAATAATAAAGTGTCTTAGCCAAAGTTCAGTTCCGTTCCGCAGTATCTATGATATTACGTAATGCCACGTGTATGACTCATTACAATTACGGGACAACTACGCAACATTGGTGCTGATTTGTATATTCTATGTTTATGTCGCGATAATATAATCGCCGTCAATTTCCCACGCGTTTGACCGCCAGGTTACTTTCCTATTTGGAATAAAACTCAATTGGCCTCGTTAAGGATAATGCATTGAGGAAATTTATTTATTAATGAATATCATTCGTGGTGGAAATTGCGACCGCTATATACAACGATTACTATCCCCAGATAAATATATCCGTCAGATTAAATGAATCACTATCCTTTTCCCCAGGCATATAAAAGAATAAAACAGCTAACATTTACCTAAGAGATATATTTTATTTGGATATTGTGAAATGGGCCATCGGAAAAGCTTTAGCTAAGTCTAACCAAACATTATGCATGATGAATGGTGCTTTATAAGGAAAATCTCGCATAATATCGCAAACCGGCGCGTCATAACTTCCGCGAACTCGATATCGAAATAACCAGTGCAAGTGCAATGCATAAAGGAAATTAAAAGTATTATGTCCGAAATAATGCAATTCGCTACTTTTAATTAAAACATCAAATGACTGATATTTTACAGACAAACGGGTCTTAATCGCGTAAACTTACGTTTAATTATATCCTGACGTTTCGGGCATGACGTTACACCCGTGGTCGCAGGTTGAGTCTGTCTGTAAAATATGAGTGATAATCGTGAAAGTTTAAATCAATATATCAAATGACTGGTTAGATAGTACTTCACACTCACACATAGTATCATAGCCAACAAACGTAAATTTTAATTTTATTTTTGTTTAGTTTACTATTGAATCGTAATCGTACGTGGCGTTAAACTTAATAAGACGCTAAGTATTGTTTGTCCTTTTCAATCTTATAGACATATTGATGAGATCGAAAAAGACAAACAATATTTAGCGGCTTGCTAAGTTAGAATAGAAGATGCTTATGAATAAGGGGGCAAGTGTACGCGCTTAAATAAGTCCCGTTTGTCGTTAAAATATGAGGCAGTGTGATTCTTTCCGTTTCAGGCCTGGTACCGCGAACATCGAAGTTCGCAAATTGCGGGGATTTTTCTCTGTCACTCTAATGACGCCTTCGTTGGAGTGACAGAGACAAATCCCCGCAATTTGCGAACATCTGATTCTGTACCTAACTATATTCCCGTTCCCGCAGTTCACGATGGGCACGCCGCTGTCGACGCGGCGACGCAGTGCGTCGGGCAGCTCGCCGCCGCCGTCGCTGTGGCAGGTGTCGCCCACCAACAATAGCCCCCTCCGGCGGTCTGGTCAGTATCACTACATATTGTCCGTGTAAGGCGCTCTACGTATCGCGCCTGCATTACTCCGCCACGGCGGAGTACGTCCACAGGAAGACTGGCCTCTCTCTGAGGATGTAGCAGCTGCACGTGCACTTCAGCTGGTTTGTGGTGCGAGTGCCGCGGCCGCTTCAGGACACTGTCGCGAGTCCGGACTTCTGGCCGAAGGGCGTCGTGTTTCGGCGGTTTCGGGGCAACCTGCCGCACCCTACGCCGGCTCAGACGACGCAACGGAGCCACGCAGTTGTGTCGCCTAAGGCACTGGTCTCACCGCGAGCTACTAAGCTATGAACTATCGGCTATAAACACGAACAAAAGATAAAAGAGACACGGCGATACTCGCCCAGCTATCAGCTATCACCGCCGGGCGAGTATCGCCGTGTCTCTTTTATTTACACGGGAGTGCGTATCTTTTGTTCGTGTTTATAGCCGATAGTTCATAGCTTAGTAGTTCGCGGTGAGACCAGTGCCTAAATCTAATTAATGTGTTTTTTTTAAATTTATATATTCTATTTTGTATTTGTATTCTATTTTTTTTAATTGTATAATTTTAGTTTCATGACGCATTGGTGTTCTGCTTTAATGTCATGTAAACTTTTGTTTTAATAAATAAATAAATAAATTTCAACCTCATATGGTCATCATCATCATCATCAGCCTATGATAGTCCACTGCTGGACGTAAGCCTCTCCTATTAACTATGCGTATAGACGCATTATATAGAAGGTAAATACCCATAATCGCCACGCAGGGCAAGCGGATTGGCGATCGCAGTAATGTGTCCACTATGATGACGCTGCTACCCATCATCAATCTTTTATCAAATAATGTTCAGCGACACTTCAATCCCTTAGTCGACTCTTACGACACCCGCAGGAGGAGTTGGGGTGGTGACAAATGTATTCTTACTGCCGTCACCACACGGCACTCACCACCTCATATGGTATCGATAACAACTCTCAAATCCTTGGCATCGTCAAGTGGGAACAAAAAAAAAACAGTATTCATAAGTGATATTCTCCCTGTGCAGGTTCGTCTCCGCCCGTGCCGCTCGCGCTAAAAGGCTCCGGCTGCGGGTCGCCGAAGCGCGCGGCCACGCTGCCCGACGCGCTGCTGCGCGGCCTCAAGCTGCACGCCAACGAGCCGCCCGTCTACATCCCTAACCTGCAGGAGGAGACTATCCTGGCGGTCAGTGTCTGTCTTCACATTAACTCTTACAGCTCGATCGAAGACCTCGCGCGAATTGCGACCGTCCATGGCCGCGCTAAAAGGCTCCGGCTGTGGGTCGCCGAAGCGCGCTGCTGCGCGGCCTCAAGCTGCACGTCTACATCCCCAACCTGCAGGAGGAGACTATCCTGGCGGTCAGTGTCTGTCTTAACATTAACTCTTACAGCTCGGTCGAAGACCTCGCGCGAATTGCGACCGTCCGTGGCCGCGCTGAAAGGCTCCGGCTGCGGGTCGCCGAAGCGCGCGGCCACGCTGCCCGACGCGCTGCTGCGCGGCCTCAAGCTGCACGCCAACGAGCCGCCCGTCTACATCCCCAACCTGCAGGAGGAGACTATCCTGGCGGTCAGTGTCTTAACATTAACTTTTACAGCTCGGTCGAAGACCTCGCGCGAATTGCGACCGTCCGTGGCCGCGCTAAAAGGCTCCGCCCGTCTACATCCCCAACCTGCAGGAGGAGACTATCCTGGCGGTCAGTGTCTTAACATTAACTTTTACAGCTCGGTCGAAGACCTCGCGCGAATTGCGACCGTCCGTGGCCGCGCTAAAAGGCTCCGCCCGTCTACATCCCCAACCTGCAGGAGGAGACTATCCTGGCGGTCAGTGCCTTAACATTAACTCTTACAGCTCGGCCGAAGACCTCGCGCGAATTGCGACCGTCCGTGGCCGCGCTAAAAGGCTCCGGCTGCGGGTCGCCGAAGCGCGCGGCCACGCTGCCCGACGCGCTGCTGCGCGGCCTCAAGCTGCACGCCAACGAGCCGCCCGTCTACATCCCCAACCTGCAGGAGGAGACTATCCTGGCGGTCAGTGTCTTAACATTAACTTTTACAGCTCGGTCGAAGACCTCGCGCGAATTGCGACCGTCCGTGGCCGCGCTAAAAGGCTCCGCCCGTCTACATCCCCAACCTGCAGGAGGAGACTATCCTGGCGGTCAGTGCCTTAACATTAACTCTTACAGCTCGGCCGAAGACCTCGCGCGAATTGCGACCGTCCGTGGCCGCGCTAAAAGGCTCCGGCTGCGGGTCGCCGAAGCGCGCGGCCACGCTGCCCGACGCGCTGCTGCGCGGCCTCAAGCTGCACGCCAACGAGCCGCCCGTCTACATCCCTAAACACCGGAGTGCTGAGCGGTCGACTCCCGGCCGATTTAAAAAGTCCCCGAGTGCCGAGCGGTCGACTCCCGGCCGATCAGAAAAATCCCCAAGTGCCGAGCGGCCGGCTCCCGGCCGATTCGTTTTTGTGTATTTGGCGCGAACATTTAAAGTTTGTGCGGACATTTTGTTGCGCTATTTCTAAAAATATATGTTTGTTAATGGAATTAATAGCCTATTTCATACTTATTATAACGCTGTGTAATTTTTATATAAGCTTCATACATTAACACACAATAATCATTAAATTTGTAACTCCCGCCAATTTCTCGTTGACCGCCCGTCGGACTCCCCTGGCACTTGACTATTTTCGCGAAAAATGGCGCCGCCACCTGACAGCTTTTTGACGTAAGGGTCCTGCTCCTGCCACCCGAAGGGATAATGCGCTGAACCCGCTCAACGCGCATGTTTAAGTGTGGCTAAGGCCGTGGCCGTTTCGGACCGCCGTCCGCGGCCGACAGCGGGCCGTCGCCCGCGGCGTCCGAATGGTGTGTTCGGAAATGCTCGGGACTGGTCGTTTTCGCACGCCGCGTGCTGCGGGCATAATAAGATTTATTATAGATTGTCATTTATAAAATAATATTTGTGTTTACAAGCTAACAAGTGTTATCAAGCAGACACACTGGGGACGCCGTATGCGCGGTTTTCACATGCGGGTGTATGAACGTTACAGTGGCATATATGTGTACAGCGTTGTCCAACTTATGCACCGTCGCGGCACGCATCAATGTGACGTAACATGTCGCCAGTTGACAAGCAAAACTCGCTAATTAACAAATATCTACTTGAAATAAAGCTCTTATCTCAGTTCTGATTTAATACTGACATAAGAGGTTGCTAAGAGTAGTGACAGTTTTTATAGTGAGTTTTGCTTGGCAGCCGACGATGTACATTTTTATTTGTAGAAGTTTTTTGAGAGTGTTGGTATATTGCAGGAGGAGCACAGCAAGGTGTTCTCGCAGCTGAACTTCGTGCTGATGCTGGGCGAGCTGCTCGCCGACCTCGCCGTCTCCTGCGGCGCTCCGCTCGCCGCGCTCATGGACGCCTCCGACGGTCAGTAGCTGTGTGTAGCCGCTGTACTACCACTAGAAACATAGCTACTACTACAACCCCTCGTATTGACATTATTAGTAGCCTATTCGCAATAAAAGTTGCTTGAAACTGGATCAATAACGCATTATTAACATTTCAGAGCGCTGCAACGAGAGCGTGCGGCTAGGGCTGCTAGTGCAGGCCATGCAGGCGCTGGCGGCGGGGCTGCGCCTGGCCGCGGCGCACTACCGCGAGCGCACGCTGCAGCCCACGCCGCAAGTGCGGAGCGGTCAGTACACACATTCCTTGTGATAGCGTGCGGCTAGGGCTGCTAGTGCAGGCCATGCAGGCGCTGGCGGCGGGGCTGCGCCTGGCCGCGGCGCACTACCGCGAGCGCACGCTGCAGCCCACGCCGCAAGTGCGGAGCGGTCAGTACACACATTCCTTGTGATAGCGTGCGGCTAGGGCTGCTAGTGCAGGCCATGCAGGCGCTGGCGGCGGGGCTGCGCCTGGCCGCGGCGCACTACCGCGAGCGCACGCTGCAGCCCACGCCGCAAGTGCGGAGCGGTCAGTACACACATTCCTTGTGATAGCGTGCGGCTAGGGCTGCTAGTGCAGGCCATGCAGGCGCTGGCGGCGGGGCTGCGCCTGGCCGCGGCGCACTACCGCGAGCGCACGCTGCAGCCCACGCCGCAAGTGCGGAGCGGTCAGTACACACATTCATTCCTTGTGATAGCCAGCTAACCCTTCATTTGGCAATGTTCGTCACAATTAACGTAGTATTCGACTCACCTTTTGTATTTTTTTAAGACAGAATTTTCTATTCTACACTTGAAGGATTTAGTATGGAGTACGTGTCGCTAGAATTTTCCTAACAAAACATTCTGCTAATTGCCGAGGGGAACGAGGTAGCAAACATATATAAACGATCTAACTACAAATGCATTTTTTCTTCTCGTTACGCACACTTAAACAATACCACAACACTAAGTTAAATTATCACAATAATACAGTAAAATTTATATGCGGACACAATTTCTAACTATAGACGTAGGTGTAATCGAACTGATTAATAGGGCTTTCAAGTGTCTGCAGATTATCGTAAAGATATATTTTTGTAAACTTCATAGATTCACGTACACCTTGGTACTATGATTGGTTGTTTTGAGTATTTAAATAAATGTAAACCGACAATTAGTAACAGTTATTACTATTAGTTAATCAACCAATTTCAATACAAAACCACCTGAATGCCCTGTGAAAATGAAGCTATTGAATTCGATACGACTGTTTTTTATTTAATTACTGTGAGAACACTAATATACGTAAACACAAGTGTCCGTATCTCGACATTTTATACCTACTCGCGACATTGTTTCATGAAGAGTAACGTTCACGTCACTATTTTATTTTCCCGAGCACTGCAGACTCGAAATAAGCGCAATAAATATTCAACCTTATTGACTTACAAATAAGCTTAACATTAGACCAAGGCAGAGTCTTCTGTCTTACTGAATTCACTAAGTCTGATATTTCCTACAAAATTTAAAGATAGGTAAACCTTATTAACCTTAAATACGAGGATAATAAATGTCAAACTTTCTCCATCGGTCAAAAATGAAAACACGAATTGTGTGCGATATTTTTGAAACCGCTGTTGCCTTGCCATCGATTCCCTGGTGATTGATTTTCTTGAAACATTTGGAATATGAACAAATAAAGCCAACATATGAAATGGTACCGGATATTTTGTATACATGATGTATTTGAACGAGTTTTGAATTCATACATAGCAGATAACGTCGTTGAGATTGCCAATTCCGTTATGTGCACGATTTCAGGAACTGAAAAATCAATCCAAATGACATATGTTTACAGTCTTCTTTTGTCAAATTTGAAATTTACACATAACGGAATTGGCAATCTCAACGACGAATTAAATCATAATATAGGCAGTTTGACGGAGCTTGTTACGGGTACATAACGATTACAAGACTGCGAAGAATCGATTAATGAAGTAGTTTTTATAAACGGGTAGGAATCATTGTCCAACGTCTTTGGCAGAGGGGAAACGATATGAAGGCGACTCCATTACTAAATCCTTCAAGGCTCTACACAATGCCGAGGACGCTAGAACGCACTTTTTTTTTAATTTTATTTGCCAATAAGGGCTAACATGACTACCAAATCCAGTGCATAATAAACTACTACTCATGTAACAAACCAAAATCTATTTCTACGAAAACAGACTCGCTCGTCAGCGAAAGAAGAGCTGCAGAGCCGAAGCCGTCTCTCTACCACCCACGAGAGTTAAAATGTGCAATCAATTGTAGAGACACGTGCCTCGCCCGATGACGACAGTGTGCGCTTATGCTAATGTAACACTTTCTTAGTAGTCACGGAAATTCCCTTGTCATGCACTTCGTTCAATACGGACTCTCAGATCTTGGAAAGCATGTTCAACTCTGTTCATATGTCGAATCCCACAAATCGACGCAACCCATTAAATATTAAAAACTAAACCCGGCACTACCCTCTTCCTAATCAGGGTTGTTGAATCCGATGAAGCTAATATTGAACTGAATGATTGTTCCATTACAGTGGTCTCCCTGATGAACGTGAAGTACAAATGGATCGTGAACGAGTCGCGCCGGCTCCACGAGGCGGGCGTGACGCCCGCGGTCTGTGATAAAATACTCTACGAACACGCCATCGAACTGGTAACTTCATCTTATGATTTATTTATTTATTGAATAAGAAAGTTTTAGTACAATAACTTTAACAAGACCCGTCGTGGGCGAATCCTTGAATAGATTTGTGTGTCGATAGGGAGTTAGATATATAATTGACAATAGTATAGTAGGTAATGATTTATAATGTTATTATACCTCGTCATTGTCTAACCTAACCTAACACTTATACCTAGAATAGAATAGAAATTATTTATTTGGTGTAAAAGGTAAACTTCTCTGTTTCGTAACACTCACTAAAGTATTTCATATTTAATCTAACCACGTTCATTGTCTTAATTGCAAAAATCACTGTTATATAGGGTACACCCGGGTAAGACCGGACTATTTTTCGGTGGGTTGAAAGGATGTCACAAAAAAAATCATAAATGTATTCTCATTAACTTTTACTTGCAGATGTGCGATGTACGTGTTAAAAAAAATCAAGTTCAATATAAATTTACCGCTCAGCCGAATAGCTTAGGAGTAATCGACACTCAAACTTGCACTATTTTTTTTTAAGACACCCAACCAAAAAACCTTCTTGGGTTAAGATCGGACTAGTATCTAATTTCAACTCTAATGTAAGGAGAAGAAGGTGCATTGATTCCTGTTAAAGATCGGATCTCCAAAAATTCTCGAAATAATTCACTTTTTTTAAACGTTCGTTGCTGACGACTGATGCAGCTGAGCGGTTGCTGCATACTTGCGAGAGGGGCGGGGCGAAATGGCGTCATGCATAATATAGCCAGTGAGGAAAAAATACTACTAATTTAGTAGTTATTGCGGTCATCCGATCTTACACTAGATCCGAGCTTAGCCGGGTGTACCTTAACTTACATAACATGGACATCGCTATCGAGACATTCAATCTCTAATGTCAGTGCGACAAAATAACAGGTTTAGTGACGTCATCGTTTGCTTGCAGTGCCAAATGGCGGCCATCGAGGAGCTGTTCGGCGACATGAAGGAGTGCGAGCGGCGCTACATGTCGGCGCAGGTGCTGCTGCACTCGCTCGTGCAGCGCCATCCGCTGCATCCGCACCACCGCACCACGCTCTCCAAGTGTACGTCTCCTCTCTTCTGTAACTATACTGTACGGCGACATGAAGGAGTGCGGCGCTACATGTCGGCGCAGGTGCTGCTGCACTCGCTCGTGCAGCGCCATCCGCTGCATCCGCACCACCGCACCACGCTCTCCAAGTGTACGTCTCCTCTCTTCTGTAACTATACTGTACGGCGACATGAAGGAGTGCGGCGCTACATGTCGGCGCAGGTGCTGCTGCACTCGCTCGTGCAGCGCCATCCGCTGCATCCGCACCACCGCACCACGCTCTCCAAGTGTACGTCTCCTCTCTTCTGTAACTATACTGTACGGCGACATGAAGGAGTGCGGCGCTACATGTCGGCGCAGGTGCTGCTGCACTCGCTCGTGCAGCGCCATCCGCTGCATCCGCACCACCGCACCACGCTCTCCAAGTGTACGTCTCCTCTCTTCTGTAACTATACTGTACGGCGACATGAAGGAGTGCGGCGCTACATGTCGGCGCAGGTGCTGCTGCACTCGCTCGTGCAGCGCCATCCGCTGCATCCGCACCACCGCACCACGCTCTCCAAGTGTACGTCTCCTCTCTTCTGTAACTATACTGTACGGCGACATGAAGGAGTGCGGCGCTACATGTCGGCGCAGGTGCTGCTGCACTCGCTCGTGCAGCGCCATCCGCTGCATCCGCACCACCGCACCACGCTCTCCAAGTGTACGTCTCCTCTCTTCTGTAACTATACTGTACGGCGACATGAAGGAGTGCGGCGCTACATGTCGGCGCAGGTGCTGCTGCACTCGCTCGTGCAGCGCCATCCGCTGCATCCGCACCACCGCACCACGCTCTCCAAGTGTACGTCTCCTCTCTTCTGTAACTATACTGTACGGCGACATGAAGGAGTGCGGCGCTACATGTCGGCGCAGGTGCTGCTGCACTCGCTCGTGCAGCGCCATCCGCTGCATCCGCACCACCGCACCACGCTCTCCAAGTGTACGTCTCCTCTCTTCTGTAACTATACTGTACGGCGACATGAAGGAGTGCGGCGCTACATGTCGGCGCAGGTGCTGCTGCACTCGCTCGTGCAGCGCCATCCGCTGCATCCGCACCACCGCACCACGCTCTCCAAGTGTACGTCTCCTCTCTTCTGTAACTATACTGTACGGCGACATGAAGGAGTGCGGCGCTACATGTCGGCGCAGGTGCTGCTGCACTCGCTCGTGCAGCGCCATCCGCTGCATCCGCACCACCGCACCACGCTCTCCAAGTGTACGTCTCCTCTCTTCTGTAACTATACTGTACGGCGACATGAAGGAGTGCGGCGCTACATGTCGGCGCAGGTGCTGCTGCACTCGCTCGTGCAGCGCCATCCGCTGCATCCGCACCACCGCACCACGCTCTCCAAGTGTACGTCTCCTCTCTTCTGTAACTATACTGTACGGCGACATGAAGGAGTGCGGCGCTACATGTCGGCGCAGGTGCTGCTGCACTCGCTCGTGCAGCGCCATCCGCTGCATCCGCACCACCGCACCACGCTCTCCAAGTGTACGTCTCCTCTCTTCTGTAACTATACTGTACGGCGACATGAAGGAGTGCGGCGCTACATGTCGGCGCAGGTGCTGCTGCACTCGCTCGTGCAGCGCCATCCGCTGCATCCGCACCACCGCACCACGCTCTCCAAGTGTACGTCTCCTCTCTTCTGTAACTATACTGTACGGCGACATGAAGGAGTGCGGCGCTACATGTCGGCGCAGGTGCTGCTGCACTCGCTCGTGCAGCGCCATCCGCTGCATCCGCACCACCGCACCACGCTCTCCAAGTGTACGTCTCCTCTCTTCTGTAACTATACTGTACGGCGACATGAAGGAGTGCGGCGCTACATGTCGGCGCAGGTGCTGCTGCACTCGCTCGTGCAGCGCCATCCGCTGCATCCGCACCACCGCACCACGCTCTCCAAGTGTACGTCTCCTCTCTTCCGCAACTTTGTGTGTCTCGCCGGAGTGTGTAGTCAACTTGCCAATCACGAACGTATCGTAGTTTCCTGTCTCTGTCACTCTTTCTTAGTAGTGCATCAGACAGTTACGTTTCGTACTATTAAGCTTTAGTGACTGGCATCTTGGCTACACACCCAGAGGGCTTAGCCGAGTTACGCTCGATCGCATATCGTAGTTTTCTTTCTGTGTAAGACCCGAGTGTCGAGCGTTGAGCGTCCGAGGGATTTCACCGGCGTGCACTCGGGCCACGCGAATGCGCATTTGA